>JAJOZX010013266.1:67500-91963 GCA_023014485.1 Bathynomus jamesi | reverse complement strand
ACCTCATAAGGAGCCAGTCATTAAATGGGTTTCAATAGGGAGTGAGGATGTTGTCCAAACCTTCATATAGATGAGACAGAAAAAGGGAAAGATCTCGAATTCCTCGTTCTTCAGTCTTAGTCATCTTGAACTGGTTTCGAAAAAGCACATCTTGATAGAATAGAGCGCTTTGGACATCCAGCGAGCTCGATGCATGGCACCTGTGCACGAACTTGATGCCTTTATTGGGACACCTCCAAGAAAGATGATGGACAGATCCAAAAGTTCTTGATAGTCATCCCGTAGCATAGGTGCCTGGGATCTAGCAAACTGAATTAGTTCAGTTTTTAGACTGGATAATTGCTTCTTTAGTAATCGTGTCTGTCTCACCTGTTTGGAACTGGCTTTGATCAACAGAAGTCCAATTGTCACGAAACCCTTAAAGATCAATACTCTGGACCAGTTGATGTAGATCCCAATGTTGCTTCAAATGCAGCTCCCAACAATAACAAAACATCATGTCCCAATTTTGCTTCGATGAGAGCACAGGCTCCACTATATTGACCCGTGTTTGAAGCTGTTGTATCGAAACAAATTGCTTTTACTCTCTCTGTAATTCCCCATTCATTCAGGCAGTTAAAGACGCTTCAGCTTGTGCTTCTCCAGTTGAGTTTGGGATTTTGGGGACACCAAGCAGCTGTTCAACACCAGGTGCTGACACAAGTACTGGAGACGATCAATGTGCTGTTGCGAGGTGAGGTCCTCCATCATCTTGCCATCCCAGTGGACTGTCATAGAACATTCTCCATGGAAATGCTCCTTAAGTTCTTTAGAATCTGGAGCATTCTTGATGAAACATGTTTAACAGGTTGATCTTGTCTTATCAAGCAATATTTTCAGCTACAAACTTGACAATTATCTCTAATATATTCATTTAATTGAATTCATCATAAATATGATGATTAATTAATTAAAAACATATGTTTAGTATACTTGACAACTGCTATAATTTCAAATATTAATTGCATAAATAATGCTATATTTTATGAAATTTAATAAGCGGGGCGTCCTCTAAACATTGTTCAATCCAAAATAATTTTTATATGTGATGTTTTTTCAACCAATGGAACTGGTTGAGGGGGCGCAAACTAAAAAATCAACACTTCGAAAATAAGAGACACCCTAAATTATATATATATATATATGTTATGCATATATATATATATATATATAGATATATATATATATATATATATATATTATGCATATATATATATATATATATATATATTATGCATATATATATATATATATGATGAATAAACCACGAAGGGAAAAGAAACACAAAGGGGTGCTCAAGCGCTTTCGTCTAATGACATCCTCAGGAACACTGGAGTGAAAGGACAGATCAAGGCAATATATAGGTTACAAAATAAACATACATACATACATATTCATATATATATACATATATATATATATATATACATATACACATATACATATATATATATATACATATATTAGTAAGCATAGAAAAAATTGTGGGAGAAGCAAACAACATTTGTATGGGAAATTGACACTTTTAGCCCTTCGGCCGACATTCAATATAAATTCAAATGGCTTGTTTATGAAAAGGTCACAAAAGAATAAAGAAATAAAAATAAATATAAATATAAATTGAGAAAAAAATAATTACAAAATAGTGCCTTAGTGATATATATGTCACAGCCTAAATAACCATAAAGAAATAAACCGACAAATAAAAAAACCACAAATATTATATATATATATATATATATATATATATATATATATAATACATACATACACACATATACATATACATATATATAGTAAGTAAAGAAAAATTGCGGGAGGATAAACACATTTGTATGGGAAAATGACCACTTTTAGCACTTTGGCCGACCTTCAATATAAATTCAAATGGCTTGTTTATGGAACAGGTCACAAAAGAATAAGAAATAAAAATAATATAAATATAAAAAGTGCCTTAGTGATATATATGTCACAGCCTAAATAACATAAAGAAATAAACCAACAGATAAAAAACCAAAATTTGTAAGTGGAGTCCTACAAATTCAAGCTCAAAAGGGAAGTTGACAATCAATTTAATAGATGATGCCAAATTGATATATATGTCACAAAGAAATAAAGAAATAAACAAAAAAAAAAAAAAAAAAATAAAAAATAAAAATAATAATATAAATTGAAAATAAATTTTAAGAGAGGCACACCAATTTATAAGGAAAAATTACCAAATTTTTTATTGTCTGAATCATGCATATTATAGTCACAAACGAATAAAAAAGTACAAGTAAATATAAATTGGAAACAAAATGATGCCTAGATGATATATAAAGAACCATAAAAATATATACAACATATATACGGTATATACGAAATATACGCAATATATACAGAATATATATATACAGTATATATATGCATAAGGGAAAAAATTACCAAAGATTTGTTTTTATAATTATTGTCTGAAAAACGGTAGGTCGCAAAAGAATAAAGAAATAAAAATAAATATAAATTGAAAAAATTACAAATAATACAACTACACATGTATACCGCATACCAAATATATATACATATACATACATATATACAAACACACACACACATAATATATATATATATATATATATATATATATATATATATATACAAGCTTGACCTTACGCGAAATGAGAAATCATCGCGCAGAACCTTTGTGAGGTTGTAAGGTAAGGTAAGGTACATACACATATATACATATATATATATATATTATCTACACATATATATACACATACATACATACATATACATATACACACATACATACATACATATACATATACACCATATACATACACACACATTTAACTGCAATGACCACGCACATACTCACATACACATACATACATACACATACACGCATACAGCAAAAAATTGAAAAATAAAATTGTAAGAGAAACCTACAGATTTATAAGGAAACAAAGACAAAAACAAATTTTTACCAAAGATTTAACAACCTGCCCTTTTTGTTTAAATCCATTCTGAAGGAATTCAGAGCAACAGGATCGAGTTGAAACAGACCTTTACTCATGTTAAGGTTATTTGTAAGTTGAATTATAGCCGACTCAAGAATATTTCTATTAACAATGTTGCTAGAGTGAAACAAAACTGAAGCATTATTCCAATCAATACAATGGGATAACTCTGACAAATGGACAAAAAGGGCACTGGACAACTGTCCCGTTCTAACGGAATATTGATGCTGTTTACACGCGTTTGCAAATCCTTTCCCGTCTGACCATGTAAAAGGAATCACATTGCTTACACCCAATTTTATAGATAATGCCTAAATTATTGGTAGCGCTATTTTTTACTGATGTTTTTCACAATATTGTTATATGAAAAAACTACACTGATATCCAAAAGTTTAAGTACATTAGCAATGCCTAAGAAGCCCGGGAAAAATGGAAGCACTAAAATATTCTTTGACAAGGTGCGAGTGTTATTATTCACACGATAGAAGGTTCGTTTAGCCTTATTAAGACAAGATTCCATGAACGCAGATGGGTAACACAACTCACTTCCAATACCTTTGATATTTTCCAATTCTGCATCGATGTATTCCGGACTGGCGATCCTAAGAGCGCGGAGAAACATTTCTTCTGAGGATGTCATTAGACGAAAGCGCTTGAGCACCCCTTTGTGTTTCTTTTCCCTTCGTGGTTTTATTCATCATAAATATTTTTCACGTGTCACTTTCGTGAAATAATTTTTCATATAATGAACACCACGCGTTCCTTCGCCTTGCTGTTCCCTCTATTGTCCCCGTTTGTGTCTGTGTTTTCTTCTACATTAATGAAGGGGCATGCAATTCGGATCCGACGAAAGTTTCTTACTAATTGTCTGGAGGAGCAGGTCCTTCCCAAGTCCCTCCTTCCGATTCGCCTCAGACAAATGGACGACCATCCGTTCAACAACTTTAGCAGAGTAATTTTAAAGAAACATATTGAAGTCACCAGACAAAATGAGTGGTCCACCTTCAAAAATTTAGGCATTGCCAAACGTAATGTTTTGACTGTTATTCCCCAACCGTGGATCCAACCTTTGTTTGATGAAATTTACAACGAGTTGCGTCGGAGAACTTCTTCACTTCGAAACATTTTGGATCGCAAAATTAAAAGTCTCATTCGAAATAGTCAGTGGAGTAAAAAAGCAAGCTCAAAGTGTGTTTTGAACCTTTCTTCGAAAAACATTAGTGACGATGCAAAAAGTGCCCTTGGATTTGGTATGTCCTTTTATATTGTTAAAAAACCTACTGCTTTACAAATTTGTCATAGTCTTGCTTGTTTTGAAAAACAGTGTAACCTTCCTCAGTTTTTGGTTAACATAGTTAAAGGCCTTGTCTATGGTGCTGCGAATATTTCTTACGAAGATAACTTTCCTAAACGTTTCCGCAATAGCCTTTCACAATTAAAAAAAGATAGTGAGCTCCATATTACTAAAGCAGACAAGGCTAACACCTTAGTCATTATGGACAAAGTGGATTACATTGGAAAGATGAATGAGCTGCTTCAGGACCCCGCCACATACGTGAAACTTAGGAAGAACCCGCAGGATGATGTCATCAAATCATTCAATAGTGGCTTGAAACGCATTCTCAAAGATCATAAGGACTTAATTCCCCTTTTTTTGTCCACTTCACCTGCTCTGCCTTACCTTTATGGTCTTATTAAAACCCACAAACCGGGTAACCCTATGCGCCCTATTATTAGCTCGGTGGGCTCTATTACCTATAAACTCTCCAAATGGCTTGTTAATGTTTTGTCCCCCATTCTTGGAACTGTCTCGGATTCACACGTAAAAAATTCCATGGATCTCACTGAAAAATTGAATAATGTTCGCATTAATACCAACGATAGATTGATCAGTTTCGACGTTTGTTCATTGTTCACAAAAGTGCCGATTGATGATATGCTTGACTTTCTCGCCCGAGAATTACATAACTATGATTTACCATTACCTGCACACACTGTTTTGGAACTTATTAAGCTTTGTATCAAGGATTGTAAATTCACTTTCAATGGCGAGCATTATCAACAAGTTTTTGGGATGGCCATGGGCAACCCTTTGTCGCCCCTTCTCTCCAATATTTATATGGAGTTTTTTGAAATTACTTACATTCCGAGAATCCTGGGGGTTGGCATCCCTTGGTTGCGGTACGTCGACGATATTTTGTGTATCTGGCCCATGAATCGTGACCTGGATGACTTCCTCCTTCAGTTAAATGACCAAGTCCCCTCCATTAAATTTACTTTAGAAGTGGAACAAGACAACTCAATCCCGTTTTTGGATGTGCGTGTTCATAGGGATAGCCCGGGTTTTAAGTTTAGTATCTATCGGAAAAAAAAAAAATTTGTCCTACGTACACTTTTACTCTGGACATGACACCCCTATTAAAAAGGCCATATTTTCCTCAATGTTTCTCCGCGCTCTTAGGATCGCCAGTCCGGAATACATCGATGCCGAATTGGAAAATATCAACGGTATTGGAAGTGAGTTGTGTTACCCATCTGCGTTCATGGAATCTTGTCTTAATAAGGCTAAACGAACCTTCTATCGTGTGAATAATAACACTCGCACCTTGTCAAAGAATATTTTAGTACTTCCATTTTTCCCGGGCTTCTTAGGCATTGCTAATGTACTTAAACTTTTGGATATCAGTGTAGTTTTTTCATATAACAATATTGTGAAAAACATCATAGTAAAAAATAGCCCTACCAATAATTTAGGCATTATCTATAAAATTGGGTGTAAGCAATGTGATTCCTTTTACATAGGTCAGACGGGAAAGGATTTGCAAACGCGTGTAAAACAGCATCAATATTCCGTTAGAACGGGACAGTTGTCCAGTGCCCTTTTTGTCCATTTGTCAGAGTTATCCCATTGTATTGATTGGAATAATGCTTCAGTTTTGTTTCACTCTAGCAACATTGTTAATAGAAATATTCTTGAGTCGGCTATAATTCAACTTACAAATAACCTTAACATGAGTAAAGGTCTGTTTCAACTCGATCCCGTTGCTCTGAATTCCTTCAGAATGGATTTAAACAAAAAGGGCAGGTTGTTAAATCTTTGGTAAAAATTTGTTTTTGTCTTTGTTTCCTTATAAATCTGTAGGTTTCTCTTACAATTTTATTTTTCAATTTTTTGCTGTATGCGTGTATGTGTATGTATGTATGTGTATGTGAGTATGTGTGTGGTCATTGCAGTTAAATGTGTGTGTATGTATATGTGTGTATATGTATGTATGTATGTATGTGTATATGTATGTATGTATGTATGTGTATATATATGTGTATATATATATATATGTATATATGTGTATGTACCTTACCTTACCTTACAACCTCACAAAGGTTCTGCGCGATGATTTCTCATTTCGCGAAGGTCAAGCTTGTATGTGTATATATATATATATATGTGTGTGTGTGTGTGTTTGTATATATGTATGTATATGTATATATATTTGGTTATGCGGGTATACATGTGTAGTTGTATTATTTGTAATTTTTTCAATTTATATTTATTTTTATTTCTTTATTCTTTTGCGACCTACCGTTTTTTCAGACAATAATTATAAAAACAAATCTTTGGTAATTTTTTCCCTTATGCATATATATATATATATATATATTCTGTATATATTGCGTTTATATTTCGTATATATACCGTATATATGTTGTATATATTTTTATGGTTCTTTATATATCATCTAGGCATCATTTTGTTTTCCAATTTATATTTACTTGTACTTTTTTATTCGTTTGTGACTATAATATGCATGATTCAGACAATAACTAAAAAACCTTGGTAATTTTTCCCTTATAAATTGGTGTGCCTCTCTTAAAATTTATTTTTCAATTTATTATTATTATTTTTTATTTTTTATTTTTTTTTTTTTTTGGTTTATTTCTTTATTTCTTTGTGACATATATATCAATTTGGCATCATCTATTAAATTGATTGTAAACTTCCCTTTTGAGCTTGAATTTGTAGACTCCACTTACAATTTTTGTTTTTTATCTGTTGGTTTATTTCTTTATGGTTATTTAGGCTGTGACATATATATCACTAAGGCACTTTTTATATTTATATTTATTTTTATTTCTTTATTCTTTTGTGACCTGTTCCATAAACAAGCCATTTGAATTTATATTGAAGGTCGGCCAAAGTGCTAAAAGTGTCATTTTCCCATACAAATGTGTTTATCCTCCCACAATTTTTCTTTACTTACTATATATATGTATATGTGTATGTGTGTATATGTATATATATATATATATATATATATATATATATATATATATATATATGTATATATATATATATTTTGTGGTTTTTTTATTTGTCGGTTTATTTCTTTATGGTTATTTAGGCTGTGACATATATATCACTAAGGCACTATTTTGTAATTAATTTTTTCTCAATTTATATTTATATTTATTTTTATTTCTTTATTCTTTTGTGACCTGTTTCATAAACAAGCCATTTGAATTTATATTGAATGTCGGCTGAAGTGCTAAAAGTGTCAATCTCCCATACAAATGTTTGCTCCTCCCACAATTTTTTCTATGCTTACTATATATATGTATATATATGTATATGTGTATATATATATATATATATATATATGTATATATATATGAATATGTATGTATGTATGTTTATTTTTGTAACCTATATATTGCCTTGATCTGTCCTTTCACTCCAGTGTTCCTGAGGATGTCATTAGACGAAAGCGCTTGAGCACCCCTTTGTGTTTCTTTTCCCTTCGTGGTTTTATTCATCATAAATATTTTTCACGTGTCACTTTCGTGAAATAATTTTTCATATATATATATATATATATATATATATACAGGGTGGGCCGTAAGTTTCCATACATAGGAAAAATTAAACGTTTGCTTTTATGGTTCAGATACCCTAAGAATATGCGTTTGACGTAAGATCTTGTTTACTGATGAAGCAAATTTTTACGTCAATGGAGAGGTTAATCGGCAAAACATACGTTATTGGAGTAATGCTAACCCTAACTGGCTGAGTCCGACGAAGATGCAAGGTGCCGGTAAAGTGATGGTGTGGGCCGGGATATGGGGTGACAGAATTATTGGACCAATTTTTGTCAGTGGAAATCTTAATGCCGAAAGGTATCTTAACATGTTGCAAGAAGAGATTTTCCCATCCCTGCTAAACGAGGAAGGTAACTTCCCAGTTTACTTCCAGCAAGATGGAGCTCCACCTCATTATGGTCTTCACGTGCGTCGTATTTGGATCAGCAGTTTCCAGATGCTTGGATTGGTCGGCGTGGTCCTGTGTGGCCTCCCAGATCCCCAGATCTCACCCCCCTTGATTTCTATCTTTGGGGGCACTTGAAGGCCATGGTGTATCAGGAAAAGATACGAGACATAAATCATCTAAAGGAACGTATCACCAACGCCATTACAAGCATAACGTCAACTGTGCTAATGCGTGTTCATCAACAGTGGGAACACGTATTGAAATGTGTTTTCAAAACAATGGCAACCATGTAGAGCTATTATATAAATAAAAATGGTTGTCCATAAAAAAATGTTTATTTTTCCTATGTATGGAAACTTACGGCCCACCCTGTATATATATATATATATATATATATATATATATATATATATATATATACATATACATATATATATATATACATAATATATATATATATATACATATATATATATATATGCATAATATATATATATATATATATATGCATAATATATATATCTATATATATATGTTAACCCCCCTTTTATGGCCCTGAGTCGGTTCGGATCGACGGGGGTTCTAGTTACGGAGGCAAGCAACGGATATTTCTTCTATATACTTTTCTAATTCTTTTCGGTCGCCACTCTGTTAAACCCTTGGCCACAGACTCGCCAGACTGTTATGCCAATATCTTCTATGGTGCTTGGGTTGTCTCTTTCTCTCGCTTATGGGTCGAGAATTATTAATTCTTCTCTTGCTATAATACTCTGATACTTTCTCTTATACTAAAATTATCGACTTTTCTGACTAAGTTCTGAAGAGAGCACGGCTCGAAGGGAAAAATAAAAACTTCTTTTACTTTGGTTTACTTCTCAAAAATTACAGTTAGTATTCTGAATTTACAGGGGTAGAGGTTCGACCTCTTTCGACCATGGCTCAGGCCGGAATCTAAAAAATATTAAGAAGGCAAGGGGCCTCTGCCCCCTCCTAATGAGGTGCTAATATGAAGTCTAATGAAGAAGTGCAATGAAGAAGAGCCTTAAATGAAGTCTTAAATGAAGTGCTGTAATTTTACAAGTACATGTATAATATAACCTAAATGTTTGGGGGAGACAGTCGAACGTTAAGTTTCCCCCCTTTTTTTAAACACACCAGATGTTTTTGAATGATTGCAAATAAAAATTTAAAAAATAAAATAAAAACTAATTTGTATTTTTCGCCGAGTCTACATTTATGAAGGCGATATCATTTCGTAATAGTACACAAGTACAATTAATGCACGACTGAGTACGTACTAATTTTGGTTCATTACAATTTCGATTACAATTATGGATTATTTCATATTCACTTGTTGTTTAATTACACTTCTATTAAAGTACATTCTTACATTATAAATTAAATCATTACATTTAATTACAGTTTCGCTGAAGTACATTACAAGTTATTATTAATTACAGTTCCATTAAAGTACATTACGTCATTTACCATTCTTACAGTGTTTTTATATATTTATATATGGTTATACTAGATGGTTATACTAAATGGTTATACTAGATGGTTATACTAGATGGTTATACTAGATGGTTATTAGTACAACACAAGTACATAAGACATGACACACATGATATAACATAATATGTTATAAATGTTATAAATTTGAAATCAGAGCGAACGGAGGTATTTTTATCTTTGAGGCGCTCGTCTGTCGTCGTGAGCGGAATTTTTGATAATAACTTAATAAGCATTTATTCGAGTTCATCTCGGGAGGTCATATAATTAAAAATAAAAATGAAATAAATAATACGAGAACGTTTTTTCGCGTTCTCGAACGAACGCCCAAAGTTTCGCGCGTCACAAATTGACACGAGTAAAAAATGAATATTTAATAAAATTTATATAGGACAATGATCAAGGGAAATCAATGACGGGAAAACGTGACGTATGGATGAATATGGTTGAATAATAATGCTTATACTACACAACATATAAATAATGACTTCTATAGAGTGTTTCGTCCTTAGCATGATGTTAAAGAATTTTCATACATTGGATACTAGATATATGATGAAGGGAAAATGTGACGTCATAGTTATTGAATTTTTACGTATAGTACAAATCATTATTAGGAAGATTTACAAGAACAAATTAGAGACAAAGAGTGGGAAACGTAAAGAGAATAAAGTTATTTTATGACGTCATAGTGTATAAGTCATTATTTAGAAAAGATGAATTTGGGAAATACAGTAATGAATAAAGAAGTATAAATCGAAATTCTATCCAAAAACTCGTTTAGGCGATTTTGGTTTCTTATGTAAAAATGAACATTCAACATAAAACTATACGAACATAAGTTCTGCATCAAGACAATGAATCCATATAATGATGGTGTAGGAATTGTTCATTGTTCACTTTTTACGTTGCTCTCCCCTTTTTTTTTAAATGATATTTATACAATAATATAATAAAATTAATACAATACAATACAATTGAGAAAATAACATCGTAACTAATTCAAGTTAGGTGGCGAATTTTTCTTTACATTACAAGTTTTATACAGAACAAGTGAGTTATTATATAATAAAAGAATTCAAAGATTAAAACTTTACTTTTATACAAACAGAATAAAGGATTAATACGTTAATTTAGAGAAACATTTAAGTTAGACAAACAATGATATGGTTAAAATTTTTTACCAAATTTTATTTTTTCTGTGGGATGAATTACATACATAATGAATAGGTAAAAGGGAAAAACATAAATTTCAAAGTTCATGGATTTTTCGAGGCTTCCATGATAGTACAATTGATAACTAATTTTATTGACTATTGTAGATAAAAATTCGAATTATGTAATGGATGATGTATAGACCTGTGGTCAAATGGGTATTTATGTTTATTGGATACAAAGTGTGTATCTGGTAATTTCGAGACACAGATTAGCTGAGAGGATTGTTAAATTAACTGTATAAATGCATGAGCGAGAATTTATATATAGTAAGCAAAATTGCGTAGGACTATATAAATAGCATAGTTAGCACTTACACGCTATGAAATAGTTTATTGTGATATTCAATGATTTTAGCATAAGGGCTGTATATATATAGTATATATAATGTGCATACATGCATTTTTATTAACTGTTGTAGGTACAAATCGAATTACGTTGTGGATGATGTATAGACATGTGATCAAATGTGTAGGGATTTGGAAGGTTTTTGAATTAACAAAGTTTAAAGATAATGTATACTAATTTAAGATGGTTTTGGGTTATAAAATCTTTTAAGTTTAAGTCAGTTATTGTTATTATTATTATCATTATTATTATTATTATTATAAAATCCCTTAAGCTCAAGGTCAATTATTATAAAATTCTAAATTACAGGTATCGTTTAGTTGTCGGAAAATTAACCCAAAAATGGGTCATTTAAGTGACTATAGTTACTAATATCTAATTGTAAAACACAATAAAACTTAAACTTTTAAGTTCAAAGAAATGTATAATGGTCATCAAAGAGTTAAAAATAAAAAAACACAACTTAACATAAATTGAGCCATCGTACCAAAGAGGAATTAACCATGGTTGAACCATTTCTCTGGTTGACACAGTTCAACTGGGGTTGGGGGTGTTAAAATAAGATAAAATAAAAAGACAAAGTTTGGAGTACGACATTCGGGGGAATTGAGTGACTAAGCGGGGGGTATAAGTCTGAAATTGACAATTACATCTTTCGTGAGCACTTTGCTCTTTTTCTTTTTTTTTAAAGATTGCTTGTCACACTACTTAGAACAAAAAATTAAAAGAGTTCAACAAACGGAGGGACGGCATGTTCCTCATATAGTAATTTAAAAGGAGTCATTGGGACAAGATCGATTAATTAATTATTACACAACTATTATTATCACGTATACATTACAATGATTATCAAAGTCATTACAACCTTTGTACAAATAATAAATTACATAACTATATATTTATATACGTAACAATGCATGAAACGGGAAAGACAAATCGGTGAATTTCCGTCTTACAAACAAAGAAAAAAGGTTAAACTAAAGACGCAAATCGGTCAATTCAGGTTGAATTTAATTCTCTTTTACAACACAAAAAAAGGTTGAATTAAATTCTTAACTTACATTTTTCTTAAATTAAATTCTCTTAAATTACAAAGAAAAAGTTGAATTCAATTGACTGCATTGAAAACTAACTTGGGACTTGAAATAAAAATGACTTGGGACTTAAAAACTAACTTTTTTTCAAAACTAACTTTTTTTCAAAACTAACTTTTTTTCAAAACACTTTTTTTCAAAACTAACTTTTTTTCAAAACTAACTTTTTCAAAACTAACTTTTTCAAAACTAACTTTTTCAAAACTAACTTTTTCAAAACTAACTTTTTTCAAAACTAACTTTTTTCAAAACTAACTTTTTCAAAACTAACTTTTTCAAAACTAACTTTTTCAAAACTAACTTTTTTCAAAACTAACTTTTTTCAAAACTAACTTTTTCAAAACTAACTTTTTCAAAACTAACTTTTTCAAAATTAACTTTTTCAAAACTAGCTTCTGTAATCTCTGGGGCGGTTGTCCCTCTTGGATGCAACCTATTGACTTGACCTCTTATCAAGTATTTCTATAAATCTCTGGGGCGGTTGCCCGTCTTGGCGCAACCTTCTGACTTGACCTCTTATCAAGTATTCTGAAACTGAAAATGAAACTAAAAATGGAAAATGACTGCACTTTATCTCTATTCAAGTGAAGACGATTAACCTCTGTTTTGGTTGACCCTCTTGGTGCAACCTTCTGACTTCAAAAACTGACTTCAAAAAATGACTTCAAAAATGACTTCAAAAAATGACTTCAAAATTACTTCAAGTATCTTCATAAATCTCTGGGGTTTGGTTGTCCCTTTTGGTTACAACCAACTGAAACTCTGAAAACTGAAAATGGAACTTGAAACTGCTTCAAGTAAATCTATAACTCTGTAAACTCTGTAAACTCTCTGTAAACTCTCTGTAAACTCTCTCTCTCTTAATTTGCAAGTCAATTTCAATACAGTAATTGAAAAAAATTTGCAAACAAAAAATAAAAAAAATGTAAACAATATTTCACTCTAATGTACGCGAAGGTACTGTACTATTATGTTTGGTACATAAAATAAAATTATTCTATACTGAATATAACAGTGAAAATAACTGAAATTAACTATTTGAAATTAACTCTTTGAAATTAACTCTCTTTGAAATTAACTCTCTTTGAAATTAACTCTTTGAAATTAACTCTCTTTGAAATTAACTCTCTTTGAAATTAACTCTCTTTGAAATTAACTCTCTTTGAAATTAACTCTCTTTGAAATTAACTCTCTTTTACAATTAACTCTCTTTTACAATTAACTCTCTTTTACAATTAACTCTCTGTGTTACAATTAATGTTTCAATAAAAACAAATGTATCACTGGTGTATGGAATGTTCACTGTGTTTTGTGTTAATTCTGGCTCCATACTAAATATTAACTGTTAATAATACTGATTTTTCAAATGTTTACAAATTACTTAAAAAAACAAAATGTACTTAACAAAATTTCTACTGGCAAAATCCTCAGAGACGTGTCCTTAAGACGTCTTGCTGGCTACTTCTTCTTGGATGAAAACTAGACGTGGAGAACTTGGAGTCGTGACACACCGGTTCAAGGGTGGATGTTACGAACTAGAAGTCGTGACACGCCGGTCAACTGGTTTTATCCTGATGCAGGGTAATTTCTATCTTGGCCAAAGAGTGGCCTCTTCTTAAAATCTTCTTCTTCTTAAAGTAATCTTCTTCTTAAAATAATCTTCTTAAAATAATCTTCTAAGATCCTGGTAACGGGTCCAGTCTTGTTATCTTCCTTCTTCTATGTGTTTATCCTGGCTATAGGGTCGCCAAATGTTAGAATCCTCTTCTTAAAATAATCTTCTTAAAATCTTCTAATCCTGGGGCAGGGTCGCCAGATTGTTAACCCCCCTTTTATGGCCCTGAGTCGGTTCGGATCGACGGGGGTTCTAGTTACGGAGGCCAGCAACGGATATTTCTTCTATATACTTTTCTAATTCTTTTCGGTCGCCACTCTGTTAAACCCTTGGCTACAGACTCGCCAGACTGTTATGCCAATATCTTCTATGGTGCTTGGGTTGTCTCTTTCTCTCGCTTATGGGTCGAGAATTATTAATTCTTCTCTTGCTATAATACTCTGATACTTTCTCTTATACTAAAATTATCGACTTTTCTGACTAAGTTCTGAAGAGAGCACGGCTCGAAGGGAAAAATAAAAACTTCTTTTACTTTGGTTTACTTCTCAAAAATTACAGTTAGTACTCTGAATTTACAGGGGTAGAGGTTCGACCTCTTTCGACCATGGCTCAGGCCGGAATCTAAAAAATATTAAGAAGGCAAGTGGCCTCTGCCCCCTCCTAATGAGGTGCTAATATGAAGTCTAATGAAAAAAGTGCAATGAAGAAGAGCCTTAAATGAAGTCTTAAATGAAGTGCTGTAATTTTACAAGTACATGTATAATATAACCTAAATGTTTGGGGGAGACAGTCGAAGGTTAAGTTTCCCCCCTTTTTTTAAACACATCAGATGTTTTTGAATGATTGCAAATAAAAATTTAAAAAAATAAAATAAAAACTAATTTGTATTTTTCGCCGAGTCTACATTTATGAAGGCGATATCATTTCGTAATAGTACACAAGTACAAATTAAGTGCACGACTGAGTACGTACTAATTTTGGTTCATTACAATTTCGATTACAATTATGGATTATTTCATATTCACTTGTTGTTTAATTACACTTCTATTAAAGTACATTCTTACATTATAAATTAAATCATTACATTTAATTACAGTTTCGCTGAAGTACATTACAAGTTATTATTAATTACAGTTCCATTAAAGTACATTACATCGTTTACCATTCTTACAGTGTTTTTATATATTTATATATGGTTATACTAGATGGTTATACTAGATCGTTATACTAAATGGTTATACTAGATGGTTATACTAGATGGTTATTAGTACAACACAAGTACATAAGACATGACACACATGATATAACATAATATGTTATAAATGTTATAAATTTGAAATCAGAGCGAACGGAGGTATTTTTATCTTTGAGGCGCTCGTCTGTCGTCGTGAGCGGAATTTTTGATAATAACTTAATAAGCATTTATTCGAGTTCATCTCGGGAGGTCATATAATTAAAAATAAAAATGAAATAAATAATACGAGAACGTTTTTTCGCGTTCTCGAACGAACGCCCAAAGTTTCGCGCGTCACAAATTGACACGAGTAAAAAATGATATTTAATAAATTTATATAGGACAATGATCAAGGGAAATCAATGACGGGAAAACGTGACGTATGGATGAATATGGTTGAATAATAATGCTTATACTACACAACATATAAATAATGACTTCTATAGAGTGTTTCGTCCTTAGCATGATGTTAAAGAATTTTCATACATTGGATACTAGATATATGATGAAGGGAAAATGTGACGTCATAGTTATTGAATTTTTACGTATAGTACAAATCATTATTAGGAAGATTTACAAGAACGAATTAGAGACAAAGAGTGGGAAACGTAAAGAGAATAAAGTTATTTTATGACGTCGTAGTGTATAAGTCATTATTTAGAAAAGATGAATTAGGGAAATACAGTAATGAATAAAGAAGTATAAATCGAAATTCTATCCAAAAATTCGCTTAGGCGATTTTGGTTTCTTATGTAAAAATGAACATTCAACATAAAACTATACGAACATAAGTTCTGCATCAAGACAATGAATCCATATAATGATGGTGTAGGAATTGTTCATTGTTCACTTTTTACATATATATATATATATATATATATATATATATATATATATATAATATATATATATATATATACAGGGTGGGCCGTAAGTTTCCATACATAGGAATAAACATTTTTTTATGGACAACCATTTTTATTTATATAATGCTCTACATGGTTGCCATTGTTTTGAAAACACATTTCAATACGTGTTCCCCACTGTTGATGAACACGCATTAGCACAGTTGACGTTATGCTTGTAATGGCGTTGGTGATACGTTCCTTTAGATGATTTATGTCTCGTATCTTTTCCTGATACACCATGGCCTTCAAGTGCCCCCAAAGATAGAAATCAAGGGGGGTGAGATCTGGGGATCTGGGAGGCCACTCCACAGGACCACGCCGACCAATCCAAGCATCCGGAAACTGCTGATCCAAATACCGACGCACTTGAAGACCATAATGAGGTGGAGCTCCATCTTGCTGGAAGTAAACTGGGAAGTTACCTTCCTCGTTTAGCAGGGATGGGAAAATCTCTTCTTGCAACATGTTAAGATACCTTTCGGCATTAAGATTTCCACTGACAAAAATTGGTCCAATAATTCTGTCACCCCATATCCCGGCCCACACCATCACTTTACCGGCACCTTGCATCTTCGTCGGACTCAGCCAGTTAGGGTTAGCATTACTCCAATAACGTATGTTTTGCCGATTAACCTCTCCATTGACGTAAAAATTTGCTTCATCAGTAAACAAGATCTTAGTTGAAAAGTTTGCATCCTCGTTCACTTTGGTTAATGCCCATTCACAGAATTCCATCCGTCTATCCGGGTCGTCTTCACTCAAATGCTGTGCCATATGCAATTTGTATGGATGCCATTTGTTTGCTTTCAAATGCGCCTGATACTCGATCTGCTGACACCACTTTCTGCAGACAACCGTCGTGTACTTTTTCTGGGACTCCGTGTAAGCGCTGTAAGTATCGTAGCTGTTGTCTTCATCGGTGGCTGTACGTCTTGGACCACTTCGCGGTTGATCTGCAACATTTCCAGTTTTCTGAAACTTGTTAATAAGTTTTGCCACAGTGTCGTGCGTGATGTTCGTTCCATGTTGTCTGTTAAAGTTCATTGCAACCATGCGACTGCTTCCCGACCCAGCCATCAGTATGATTTCAATTCGTTGCTCTTTCGTCAAACGCATATTCTTAGGGTATCTGAAACATAAAAACAAACGTTTAATTTTTCCTATGTATGGAAACTTACGGCCCACCCTGTATATATAATATATATATATATTATATATATATATATATATATATATATATATATATATATATATATATACACACCGTATATATATATATATATATATATATATATATATATATATATGCATTATATATACAGTATATATGCCACACTGATCAAAAACTGCAAGAATGCAATCGCTGAGCCCCTATATTGGATATGGAGACGATCATTAGACACGGGAGAAATACCGGGCATCCTGAAGAGCGCGAACATAGTCCCAATATATAAAGGAGATCGATCCCAGGCCAAAAACTATAGGCCAGTGTCGCTTACATCTCATCTCACTAAAATATTTGAAAGAATAGTTAGACAGAAAATCTATGACTTTTTGGAAACTCAGAAAAAATTCAATGATAACCAACACAGGTTTCGATCAGGCAGATCATGCCTATCACAACTAATGGAACACTACAACAACATTATTGATTCACTTGAAAGTAATGAAAAATATGATGTACTATACACAGACTTTGCTAAAGCGTTCGACAACTGTGACCACGGAATCATAATACATAAATTGAAATATATGGGAATAACAGGAAAAGTAGGGAAATGGATATATAATTTCCTTAGTGAGCGGAGGCAAGTCGTTACAGTACAAGGAGTATCTTCATCAGAATCAGAGGTCCTCAGCTCAGTACCACAAGGAACAGTATTAGCTCCACTACTCTTCATAATCATGCTAACTGACATAGATGAGGACGTTACCAGAGACAGCACAGTAACATCCTTTGCGGATGACACAAAGATCAGTAGAAAAATAAGAAACCCAGAAGACATAGGATCTCTACAAACCGACATAAACAAAATCTACAAGTGGACTGAAGACAACAATATGAAGTATAACACCGAGAAATTTCAGCTATTACGGTACGTAAAAATTTAAGACCTAAAGTGCATGGAATATTATACCCCAAATGGACAGGAAATTCAGAGAAATTCCAGAGCAAAAGATATAGGGGCTGTAATGACAGATGATGCGAAATTTGAAACACAAAATAAGATAGCAGTAAACAGAGCAAAGAGAATAACGGGTCAGATATTGAGAACCTTTAAACGAAGGGATAGGAATGTAATAATCCCTCTACTGAAAACCCTGATCATACCCAAATTAGAATACTGCTCGGTCCTAACTTCCCCATATAAAAAAGAAGACATTAGACAGCAGGAGGGGATCCAAAGAAGCTTCACAGCCAAGATCAATGGGTGCAAAGAACTTAATTAGTGGGAAAGGTTATGAGAACTAGACCTATATTCACTGGAAAGGAGAAGAGAGAGATACACCATTATTTACACTCGGAAAATAATGGAGAAACTAGTCCCTAATCTTACTCTGAATCCCATAACTCCCCAAACAACAATGGAAAGTAGAAGTGGTAGACTGTGTCGTATTCCCAAATTGAAGGCGAGACAGGGAACATTCTTAACCCTGAAAGAAAATAGTTTTGTAGTGAGAGGACCTAAACTGTTCAATCAGTTGCCCAAAGACGTAAGAAACACGAAGGGAGTTGCAGTGGAAATCTTCAAAAGAAGACTAGACGCCTGGCTCAGAACAATCCCCGATGAGCCGGGCGTACCTGGCTATGTGAGGTGGAGAGCGCAAGAATCCAACTCACTACTTCACCAGGCCAACTCGAGAGGAGGGGCGACAAGCTTGACCTTCGCGAAATTAGAAATCATCGCGCGGAACCTTTGTAAGGTTGTAAAGTAAGGTAAGGTATATATATGCATAATATATATATATATATATATAATATTATATATATATATATTATATATTATATATATATATATATATATATGCATAATATATATATACAGGGCGTCCCAAAAAAATGTATACACACTTTAACAGCTGATAGCTCAATTGATGTTTCTTTCTTTCCAAGTTAAACCCATTAGAATTAATAATGGCAGTCAGACTAAGCTTTGAACAAAGGAAATTCATTCTAAAATGCTACTGGAAGTGTGAAAACGCAGTTGAAGTGCAAAGACAGTTTAGGAGGGAGTTTCAAACAGATCCACCAACGCGACTTACCATCACTCGAATAAGAGATAAGTTTGAAGCCGATGGAACTGTTCAGAATGTCCACAAGAAACGTTCCGGAAGACCACGGACATCGACAAGCCCCACAAAGCAAGAAAGAGTACTGGAAACGTATCACCAAAGTCCAAGAAAATCTGTGCGGCAAGCGAGTCGTGAGGTAGGAATTTCAGAATCGTCTGTCCAACGCATTTTGAAGCACTGTCAATGGAAAAGTTACATTCCAAGATTAGTCCATGCTATTAATGAAGATGATCCGGACCGAAGAGTGGAGTATTGCGAGTGGTACTTGGCACGATGTGGATGTGGATTGGACGAAGGGGTTTCGTAGAATACCCTCCGCGCTCACCAGACCTCACACCACTAGACTTTTTTTTATGGGGATACTTAAAAGACAAAGTCTACGCTATAAAACCTGCAACAGTCGCTGAATTGAGAGCAGCCATTGAACGAGAATGCACACAAATACCAAACGAAATGTTTCGTGATGTTTGCGATTCCATTGCTTCGCGTTATCAGCAGTGCCTGGACCAGAACGGACGTCAGTTTGAAAACAGGCGTTGACAAAACAATTAAATAATGTCTGTAGATTCTATTACATTTTGAAAATGAAATGTATTTTAATAAACACTGCCTTTATAATTATTTAAAGTGTGTATACATTTTTTTGGGACGCCCTGTTATATATATATATATATATATATATATATATATATATATATATATATATATATATATATATATATATATATATATATATATATAATATAATATATATATATATATAATATATATATATATATATATATATATATTATATATATATATACATTATAACTGCAAACACGCAGTATAATTAACGTAAAGAACGACGCTTTGTATAGGAGAATTATCCGCGCAAGATGAGAGCGAAAGAACGAAACAAATGAAAAAATGAGGTACCCACCAGGGAATCGAACCCGGGATCTTCCGATTGCCGGTCAGATATGATAACCACTACACCACAGGCCTCACCCAAACAAATGCCGTAATTCCTCTACATATGCGCAGAAACCAATGCCCCAAAGGGGCACCTCCCGCATGCCGTAACATATATACATTATAACTTCAAACACGCAGTATAATTAACGTAAAGAACGACGCTTTGTATAGGAGAATTACCCGCGCAAGATGAGAGCGAAAGAACGAAACAAATGAAAAAATGAGGTACCCACCCGGGAATCGAACCCGGGATCTTCCGATTGCCGGTCAGATATGATAACCACTACGCCACAGGCCTCACCCAAACAAATGCCGTAATTCCTCTACATATGCGCAGAAACCAATGCCCCAAAGGGGCACCTCCCGCATGCCGTAACATATATACATTATAACTGCAAACACGCAGTATAATTAACGTAAAGAACGACGCTTTGTATAGGAGAATTTTCCGCGCAAGATGAGAGCGAAAGAACGAAACAAATGAAAAAATGAGGTACCCACCAGGGAATCGAACCCGGGATCTTCCGATTGCCGGTCAGATATGATAACCACTACACCACAGGCCTCACCCAAACAAATGCCGTAATTCCTCTACATATGCGTAGAAACCAATGCCCCAAAGGGGCCGGGTGGGTACCTCATTTTTTCATTTGTTTCGTTCTTTCGCTCTCATCTTGCGCGGTTAATTCTCCTAAACAAAGCATCGTTCTTTACGTTAATTATACTGCGTGTTTGCAGTTATAATGTATATATGTTACGGCATGCGGGAGGTGCCCCTTTGGGGCATTGGTTTCTGCGCATATGTAGAGGAATTACGGCATTTCTTTGGGTGAGGCCTGTGGTGTAGTGGTTATCATATCTGACCGGCAATCGGAAGATCCCGGGTTCGATTCCCTGGTGGGTACCTCATTTTTTCATTTGTTTCGTTCTTTCGCTCTCATCTTGCGCGGATAATTCTCCTATACAAAGCGTCGTTCTTTACGATATATATATATATATATATATATATATATATATAATATATATATGCATAATATATATATATATATATATATATATATATATATCTATCTATCTTATATATATATATATATATATATATATATATATATATATATATATGCATAATACATATATATATATATATATATATATATATATATATATATATATATATATATATATATATATATATATATATATGCATAATATAATATAAATTAGGGTGATGCACAAATCATGACCATCATGGATTTTTAGGGATACCCCCTCATTTGTTCCAATTTGTCACAAAAACACCTGTGAGAAATTCAAGGTCAAACAAATAACATCCAGAGGTCGCGCCCGCCAATTGAAAATTACAAAAAATTAGAGTAAAATCAATTTTTTTTTGAATTTGTTCTTATTTTTGTTGCAGGTTTTGTGCAGGTTTGCTGCAGGCAGAGTGGTAGGTGATGCGTATATGAGCAAACAGCAAACAGCGTTCAAGGAAATTGGTATCGCAGTGTGCTTGTGGCAGTGTCCGGGAGAGGTGTTATATCAGTGAGTGTCTCCGCCTCAATTTCTCTTCTATTTCCTGTATCTTAATTGTGACGAAAATGAGATCAAGAAGCTCAACAGATATCTGGCTGATCGGTCAACAAATAGATAAATTGAATCAAAGTAAGCTTCCATCAAAGAAAGAAGTAATTTCCTTATTCATGATTATAAACATGTCAAGAATGAAACCGTCAGAGAACATTAACTTCAACTGTTTAATGATGTATTGGAAGTGTGGCAGAGAGCAGAATACCACAACCCAGAAATGTAATGTCATGTGAAGAAAATTAAATAAACTGTATGATGAGTGGCAAGGCTGAAGAAGAGCAAAGGAAAAAATCGAACTTTTCAATAGAGAAAGAGAATACATGGAAACAAAAATTGGATGGACTCTTTGATATTGCGCATGCAAATGCTAACGATTAATACTATCGAAAAGATAGAGATTTCTACTGGCTACAAAGGGAAGGTCGAAGGGTAAAATGATGGCAGTTGATAAGGATGAAGAAAACATGTCGAAGAAGCTGCGAAGAGACATGAAAAAATGGATAAGAAAAGGTTTACTGAATCAGTGCATTTGATGAAACAGTTGTTCTTGCAAGCAGCAGCAGTTCCTGCAGTGATTCACCTGCATCTATGGAAGAAGAAGTACATCTGGAACGCCCTCAACATCCAAAAGAGGCCTTCCAAGAAAAAAATTCAAGATTATGAATGAAATCTGCTTTCCTCATTGATGTTGCTAAGATCAGCGACCGATCAGCCTCCTTAATAATTATTCCAACGATTCGCAAATGTTGGAAAAGATCCAGAGAATTACAATGTTAGCTACTCATCGATTCGCAGGGCAAGACAGAAATCAAGAAAGAAGTTCAGTGAAAACTTGAAAGAAGAATTTCAAGCTGACAAAACCCTTGATTGTTCATTGGGATGGCAAACTCCTCGAAGACATTACTGGGAATGAGGTTGTTGATCGGTTGCCAGTCCTAATCTCTGGCAGTGGGAAGATCAACTGCTTGGAGTGCCAAAAATAGATCATGGCACAGGAAAGGATACTGCAAATGCAGTACATCAGGCGATCATTGATTGGATCTAATAGATAAGGTAAAAGGCATGTGTTTCGATACAACTGCATCGACACAGGTCGTAAAAACGGAGCTTGTGTCTAATTGAACAGAAAATGGAGAAAGATTTGTTGTGGTGTCCTTGTCGACACATATCCTTGAAATCATGTTGGAAGCAGTGGTATCCCCTGCATTACAGGCTTCATCAGGCCCTGACATTCAGTTATTCAAAGATTCAAAACAAACTGAATAAGATTAATCTAACTTCATACGATAAATTAGAAATTATCCACAAAAGGAAAAAGAGGAAATCATTAACTTTGCAGCAAGAAAAATCAATGAAGATCAACCTCACGACGATTACAGAGAGTTATTGGAACTGACAATCATCTTGCTTGGCGGTACTCCACGACTGAATAAATTCAGGAAGCCTGGGGCTTATCATAGAGCCTGTTGGATGGTGAAAGTCATTTATTCGATGAAAATCTTTATGTTCAAAAGTCAATTCAAATAACAGCAATAGAAGAAAGAAATCTAAAAGAAATTTGTTGGTTTTCTCTTTCAATTTATATTAAGCATTGGTTTTCAGCACCCTGCGCAGCAAGTGCTCCACGAAATGATCGAGTCTTCTCAAGAATCTTCACAGCTACAAAGCACAATGAACAACTAGCAAATGCTGCTTTAGAAAAATCAAGAATCATTGTGGTATCTCTCAGAAGAGTTGATCCGCATTGGCTTTCTTTGATGATAAATCAGCTTTGACCCAAAAGAAAAATGAAGGAGGCTCTTACAAAATCTTCGGAGCCAGATCCTCCAAAGAGACACAAATAGACATCAAAACTATTGACAATAAGCAGCTTGAAGATTTTGTAACTGCTACACAAAGTCCTTCTTCAGTATACTCGGATTGTCTTCAACGTTCTTGAGCAAACCCAGTAGAAGATTGGCTTCTCGATGAGAGTTATTGGGTTGCAAAGAACGTAGTGAATCACACGAAAGTTGTTAATGATATTGCTGAAGACGAGTGAAATTGATTGAAGATTATAACAAATTAATTACCATGATGAAAACAGAAGCAATATCTACTGCAAGTTGTATCAAATTATCGGAAGAAGCTTCCGGACAAAACTAAGAAAACTCGTATCTTTGACGCAACAGTAAAATTTACGAGTATATCCATTCTATGTATCTATTGTAAATATCTATTGTATTGTATCTGTTTTATGAACAAATGGAAAAGAGGAAGGTGGTATGATAGGCCTCCTGGAGAACTTCCACTCAAAAAAAAAGTAACGTGACGCTTGCTGTACCTCCTGGGTGTCATGGAAATCAGCAAATTTTAAAATGGCGGGCGCGACCTCCAAATATTCGAATTTTGA
>JAJOZX010013266.1:0-65000 GCA_023014485.1 Bathynomus jamesi | reverse complement strand
TATTATAACTAAATTTATTTAAATTTTACTTTGTATTATAGTATACAAAAAAATTAAATGTATTCTCAAAATAAACGTTATCATTTACTGTCCACCTACATTTGGTTCACCCTATATATATATATATATATATACCTAATATATATATATATATATAGAAACGACGTATGTATAGAGGGGTGTTCTGCACACGAGGAAGAGAAATAACGAACAAATGAAAAATGAGGTGACCGCCCGGGAATCGAACCCAGGACCTTCCGATTGCCGGTCAGACATGCTACCACTACAGCACGGGCCTCGATCAGTCAGAAGTCGCAATTCTCCTACATAGGGCAGAAACCAATGCCTTGAGAGGGCACCCTCACAAATCGTGAATATGTACATTAGGGTGGAGCGAAAAATACCTTTTTTCTAGTATGAAGTTCTAATAGTGATTAAAAGTTGCATTTAGTGGACTATATATACCTGCCAAAATATGAGTTCATTTGTTTAATATTTTCAGCTGCCACCAGGGGGCTAAAGTTAACACAATTTTGGGTAAAAAGGAAAAAAATGCTTCTATTTCAGGTTTATCAAACTATTATAAAATTTTATCTTAGAATTATCTAATAGTTTGATTAAGATTCTTAAATGATAAGAATTCGTTTTGTAAAAATGCCTTTTCATATGCTTAATATCTTCAGCTGCCACAAGAGGGCTGAAGTTAACTTAAAAATGACAATTAAGTATGATTCTGTATTTACTTGAAAAAGGGAACAGTAATAAATTAGGATGTCTCTCCTCCTTTATACTGGCTTGAGAGTTAAGAAACGTTATTTCGTGCCTTAGCGGAGTTACCACCCTTTCCCCAACCAACCTCCCTCTAGAAAGGGTTCTTGCTGAAGACTATTTAGTAATTTGCTCTTGTGTCAAATTTTGGCTGTTTTTTCCTTGATTCTAATGTAGCACGAATCCAACCGTCTCTGTTTGTAGGTCCGCAGACTGATCCAGCAGCGTCTGTAACGAGCTTCACGCATCTCTCTACGGCTTGTGTATGACATGGAAACTGAAATAATTCTGAATGAAGAGTAGTACCATGTTTATGCATGATTCAATATCATCAAGAGAAACTCCTTTGGTTATCGGTGGTTCTGCTATCTGAAAATCTTGCCACATAATGAGATCTGTATAGTCTTTGGCATAAAAATTTATTTCTGGCACCTTAAAATACCTGATAACATCTGTTTCTTGAATGCATGCCCTTGCTTTTATGATACGCCTAAATCCCAACTGACGCACATGCTCCCTTTCATCAGCTATCATTGCAATGAGAATGTTTTCTTGATTTGCGTAATATGCATTTCGCTGAATGACTGAGTCATGTACTCTCCTAAGCTCTTTACGGAGATACCGGCTTCTTGCAATCATATGCCACATATGTTTAGCACCATATTGGCATAATGGTTTACGCTTTATCTGAAACCACATTGGTGCGTATACCCTAACAATGAAAGTAGCTAATTCTTGTAAATTGCCTGAAGGATTCTCTGTGCTTGCATATAACCGCAGAGTCCTGTTTGCTGTGGTGAGCCACCTTGAATGTGATATATTGCCTGGACTCTTATGACTAAGACTCTTTGAGAATGTTCCACTTGATATAGCCTTGTGAATTTCAAGAAGGTATTTCTGGTCAGTACTTATGTCATCTACATCAACTTCACACATGTCCTCTTGAATTTCAATGGGTTTGAAGTTAACTATGGGAAGCTTTTCACAGTCTGAAAGTGCTCGGCCAATTTCTCCTGAAAATGCTCTTGGTCCAGTAGTGGTACCATCCAAGTGATGAAACAGATGGCGTAATGGAAGTTCATTAAGGTGTAAAAGGCATATCAGCCACTGCAATGGCTTATTAAAGGCTTCTTCCAGTAATCTTATTGTGCCTCCAATACTACCAGTGTTAACCACTGTCGAATCACAGCCAACTGCAACGATGTTCCCTATATCAACATTCCTTTCTTTCAAGCAATTCACTAGCGCTGTGCAAATGTATTTAGCTTTGCCACTGGATGGTGTCACATGTGCAAAGTACAGAGAGTGTGGTTCAGATATTATGCTGATATGCTCTTCGCGTTTGGTTCTTTGGTGGTTAGAGCCATCACTCTCCTGGACTTGAATCATTGTTTTATCCTTTCTGCCATCAAAGTATAATCCCCGCATGGTTTTTGGCTCTCCTATCTGTTGTAGTTCCTTTCTCTGTTTTTGTCTTTCACGTCTTAGCTTACTTCTGTCTATAATATTCCCTTTGTCTTCGGGAGTAACAATTTTAAGATCTGCCAATACTGCAGAAGCAATAGCAGCCCCAGCTCTGTCCGACATTTTAAATCTATCACAAGTAATTGCTAATGAAGGCAGTGGCTCACGCATCTGTTGTTCTGATATTACATATTGAGTCGAGGTTGTATCTTCCTCATTATCTTCAGATATCTCTTCTAGTTGTTGAAGTTCACTTGTCTCTGTTTCGATTTGTAAGTTGGACGTATTGGTTATAGCAGCACTAGTTGTTTGTGAGGATTCCAGACGTGCTTTTTCCATTTCCTTTCGATGTTCTCTTGCTTGTAATCGTCTTGTGTGTGCTATGTCAATGCTTCCTATCACCATTATTCTGCGTGTTCGTTGGTCATTTAAAAAATCCTGCTCTTTTGGAGGGACTTTCTTACTCTTTTCACATGAGCATCTCCTAAACTCCTTACATTTGCAGGTGCAGATGTCAAACGAAGTGCATTTTGAAGAGTTTTCAAATTCTTCAAGCTGATTTTTGTACTTAGGCTGATCCTTGCGTGACTTGTATGGCTTTAATAAGGACCTGTATTTATCATGGTACACTCGCATCATCTGTAAAACGCGTGTATGTGAAACTATTGGCAAAGAGGCCTTCTTCCAAATATTTTCTACCTTTTTGGAAACTGCCTCTGCTATTTCAGAAAATGAAGGCTCCTTGTTATTCATCTGCTCCTTCACTAAATGTTTTGTGAACAGGTAATCTTTCATAATGCAGTTATAAGTTGGTAGTTGCATATCACTCATCTCACAAGGTACTTCAAATATGGCACACTTCATATGTTCTCTAGTGAAATGTTTATATTTAGTATTTGATGCCATAATATTTTTAAGAAAAATTCACAATCACAAAATATCCTGTAACATCAAAACATTATATAATTAATATATATAATATATTTTATAAGTATATATAATATATTATATAAATATATAATATATTATATAAATAAACTAAAATTATATAATACATTATAACAAGCATTTTATAATAAAATCAATATTATCTCTATATAAATCACTTTAAAATAAAGTTTTATAATATTCCGATCATATTCAAAAACTCTCCGATCAACTGAGCGACTAGGCCTACTACCTAAGAAGACAAGTGTTAACACACTGTTCTAATGACTCACAGAAAGAAATTCCTTCACACCAAAACCCTCCCCCATAACCCTCCCCCACAACCCTCCCCCACAACCCTCCCCCACAACATTCAGTGTAGTCTCAACATGACTCAGTTACTCTAAATTGTGTTAACGTCAGCTCTCTTGTGCCAGCTGAAGATATTAAGCATATGAAAAGGCATTTTTACAAAACGAATTCCTATCATTTAAGAATCTTAATCAATCTATTAGATAATTCTAAGATAAAATTTTATAATAGTTTGACAAACCTAAAATAGAAGCATTTTTTTTTTTACACAAAATTGTGTTAAATTTAGCCCCCTGGTGGCAGCTGAAAATTTTAAACAAATGAACTCATATTTTGGCAGGCATATTTCGTCCACTAAATGCAACTTCTAATCACTATTAGAACTTCATACTAGAAAAAAAGTATTTTTCGCTCCACCCTAATGTACATTTAACTGCAATGACCACGCAGTATATTAATGTATAGAAACGACGTAAGTATAGAGGAGTGTTCTGCTCACGAGGAAGAGAAATAACGAACAAATGAAAAATGAGGTGACTGCCCGGGAATCGAACCCAGGACCTTCCGATTGCTGGTCAGACATGCTACAACTACACCACGGGCATCGATCAGTCAGAAGCCGCAATTCTCCTATATAGGGCAGAAACCAATGCCTTGAGAGGGGCACCCTCGCAAATCGTGAATATGTACATTTAACTGCATGACCACGCAGTATATTAATGTATAGAAACGACGTAAGTATAGAGGAGTGTTCTGCACACGAGGAAGAGAAATAACGAACAAATGAAAAATGAGGTGACCTCCCGGGAATCGAACCGAGGACCTTCCGATTGCCGGTCAGACATGCTACCACTACACTACGGTTCTCGATCAGTCAGAAGTCGCAATTCTCCTACATAGGGCAGAAACCAATGCCTTGAGAGGGCACCCTCGCAAATCGTGAATATGTACATTTAACTGCATTGACCACGCAGTATATTATTGTATAGAAACGACGAAAGTATAGAGGAGTGTTCTGCACACGAGGAAGAGAAATAACGAACAAATGAAAAATGAGGTAACCGCCCGGGAATCGAACCCAGGACCTTCCGATTGCCGGTCAGATATGCTACCACTACACCACGGGCCTCGATCAGTCAGAAGTCGCAATTCTCCTACATAGGGCAGAAACCAATGCCTTGAGAGGGCACCCTCGGAAATCGTGAATATGTACATTTAACTGCAATGACCACGTAGTATATTATTGTATAGAAACGACGTAAGTATAAAGGAGTGTTCTGCACCCGAGGAAGAGAAATAACGAACAAATGAAAAATGAGGTGACCGCCCGGGAATCGAACCCAGGACCTTCCGATTGCCGGTCAGACATGCTATCACTACACCACGGGCCTCGATCAGTTAGAAGTCGCAATTCTCCTACATAGGGCAGAAACCAATGCTTTGAGAGGGCACCCTCGCAAATCGTGAATATGTACATTTAACTGCAATGACCACGCAGTATATTAATGTATAGAAACGACGTAAGTATAGAGGAGTGTTCTGCACACGAGGAAGAGAAATAACGAACAAATGAAAAATGAGGTGACCGCCCGGGAATCGAACCCAGGACCTTCCGATTGCCGGTCAGACATGCTACCACTACACCACGGGCCTCGATCAGTCAGAAGTCGCAATTCTCCTACATAGGGCAGAAACCAATGCCTTGAGAGGGCACCCTCGCAAATCGTGAATATGAACATTTACCTGCAATGACCACACAGTATATTAATGTATAGAAACGACGTAAGTATAGAAGAGTGTTCTGCACACGAGGAAGAGAAATAAAGAACAAATGAAAAATGAGGTGACCGCCCGGGAATCCAACCCAGGACCTTCCGATTGCCGGTCAGACATGGTACCACTACACCACGGGCCTCGATCAGTCAGAAGTCGCAATTCTCCTAAATAGGGCAGAAACCAATGCCTTGAGAGGGCACCCTCCCAAATCGTGAATATGTACATTTAACTGCAATGACCACGCAGTATATTAATGTATAGAAACGACGTAAGTATAGAGGAGTGTTCTGCACACGAGGAAGAGAAATAACGAACAAATGAAAAATGAGGTGACCGCCCGGGAATCGAACGCAGGACCTTCCTATTGCCCGTCAGACATGCTACCACTACACCACGGGCCTCGATCAGTCAGAAGTCGCAATTCTCCTATATAGGGCAGAAACCAATGCATTGAGAGGGCACCCTCGCAAATCGTGAATATGTACATTTAACTGCAATGACCACGCAGTATATTAATGTATAGAAACGACGTAAGTATAGAGGAGTGTTCTGCACACGAGGAAGAGAAATAACGAACAAATGAAAAATGAGGTGGCCGCCCGGGAATCGAACCCAGGACCTTCCGATTACCGGTCAGACATGCTACCACTACACCACGGGCCTCGATCAGTGAGAAGTCGCAATTGTCCTACATAGGGCAGAAACCAATGCTTTGAGAGGGCACCCTCGCAAATCGTGAATATGTACATTTAACTGCAATGACCACGCAGTATATTAATGTATAGAAACGACGTAAGTATAGAGGAGTGTTCTGCACACGAGGAAGAGAAATAACGAACAAATGAAAAATGAGGTGACCGCCCGGGAATCGAACCCAGGACCTTCCGATTGCCGGTCAGACATGGTACCACTACACCACGGGCCTCGATCAGTCAGAAGTCGCAATTCTCCTACATAGGGCAGAAACCAATGCCTTGAGAGGGCACCCTCGCAAATCGTGAATATGTACATTTAACTGCAATGACCACGCAGTATATTAATGTATAGAAACGACGTAAGTATATAGGAGTGTTCTCCACACGAGGAAGAGAAATAACGAACAAATGAAAAATGAGGTGACCGCCCGGGAATCCAACCCAGGACCTTCCGATTGCCGGTCAGACATGCTACCACTACACCACGGGCCTCGATCAGTCAGAAGTCGCAATTCTCATACATAGGGCAGAAACCAATGCCTTGAGAGGGCACCCTCGCAAATCGTGAATATGTACATTTAACTGCAATGACCACGCAGTATATTAATGTATAGAAACGACGTAAGTATATAGGAGTGTTCTCCACACGAGGAAGAGAAATAACGAACAAATGAAAAATGAGGTGACCGCCCGGGAATCCAACCCAGGACCTTCCGATTGCCGGTCAGACATGCTACCACTACACCACGGGCCTCGATCAGTCAGAAGTCGCAATTCTCCTACATAGGGCAGAAACCAATGCCTTGAGAGGGCACCCTCGCAAATCGTGAATATCTACATTTAACTGCAATGACCACGCAGTATATTAATGTATAGAAACGACGTAAGTATAGAGGAGTGTTCTGCACACGAGGAAGAGAAATAACGAACAAATGAAAAATGAGGTGACCGCCCGGGAATCGAACCCAGGACTTCCGATTGCCGGTCAGACATGCTACACTACACGACGGGCCTCGATCAGTCAGATGTCGCAATTCTCCTACATAGGGCAGAAACCAATGCCTTGAGAGGGCACCCTCACAAATCGTGAGTATGTACATGACACCTCATTTTAGGAGAATTGCGACTTCTGACTGATGGAGGCCCGTGGTGTAGTGGTAGCATGTCTGACCGGCAATCGGAAGGTCCTGGCTTCGATTCCTGGGCGGTCACCTCATTTTTCATTTGTTCGTTATTTCTCTTCCTCGTGTGCAGAACACTCCTCTATGCTTACGTCGTTTCTATACATTAATATACTGCGTGGTCATTGCAGTTAAATGTACATATTCACGATTTGCGAGGGTGACCTCTCAAGGCATTGGTTTCTGCCCTATTTAGGAGAATTGCGACTTCTGACTGGTCTAGGCCCGTGGTGTAGTGGTAGCATGTCTGACCGGCAATCGGAAGGTCCTGGGTTGGATTCCCCGGCGGTCACCTCATTTTTCATTTGTTCCTTATTTCTCTTCCTCGTGTGCAGAACACTCCTCTATACTTACGTCGTTTCTATACATTAATATACTGCGTGGTCATTGCAGTTAAATGAACATATTCACGATTTGCGAGGGTGCCCTGTCAAGGCATTGGTTTCTGCCCTATATAGGAGAATTGCGACTTCTGACTGATCGAGGCCCGTGGTGTAGTGGTAGCATGTCTGACCGGCAATCGGAAGGTCCTGGGTTCGATTCCCGGGCGGTCACCTCATTTTTCATTTGTTCTTTATTTCTCTTCCTCGTGTGCAGAACACTCCTCTATACTTACGTCGTTTCTATACATTAATATACTGCGTGGTCATTGCAGTTATATATATATATATATATACTCGGTGTTCCTGAGGATGTCATTAGACGAAAGCGCTTGAGCACCATCTGTGTTTCCTTTCCTTCGTGGTTTTATTCATCCTTGATATATATATATCCTTGATAATGTGAATATATCACTTAAGCGCTCGGACTTTGTGTTTCCTTTTCCCTGCGGTTGTTTGCTTATATATATATATATATATATATATATATATATATATATGTTATATATATATATATATACAGTATATATATATATTATATATATATATATTATATATATATATATATATATATATATATATATATGTTATAATGTTCAGACGAACAAAGACCCTATGATGCACTTCGTCCCATGGAGGTGGCTCCATTATGTAAAAACTGCCTGTACATTGGCAACAACCAATTTTTACAAAACTAAATAATTATCAATTTAAAACTAATTAATTATAAATTTAAAACTAAAGATAGAATCTCTGGATCCAGAGGATCAAGTCATAGTAAACTACTATCCACAAATATGTTACACTCTATATCTATTTATAATCGACATGCAAATATATGAGATCCAAAGAATCCAGTAAATTTCATTACGGTATCCATCAATACCAGTACCTTGCTAACCAAAAATGAGTCACGGTCCCTATCAATTGCAGACCAAGTCACAATTTACAAACATATATATTACAATGTATATACTTAGGAGGAAAAGTGTAGGTGTGGCTGTAAAGACTCTACAGTAATGTAGAAATGTCTGTGCACCCATTTTGGGCCTCACATTTAACGGTGTTTTTGAGGCAGGTGAAGATCATGAGTTTTTCAATACCTCACAGTACTATGGGGGGCACCGCTCGGCATAGGAATCTCTTTAAATGGGGTGTGTAAGGACAGAGAGTATCCCCTAACCCAAGATGCTGCCTCCCTATATCCCACAACACTTGTAAAACTATCTTTTCTTAAATTTGTTCTACATCTTCGCTTAAATAATTTCATACTATGACCTCTAGTCTGGTTATTGTGATCTTTAATGAAAAGAGAATCAAAATCTATCTTATCCAACCCTTAATTTTACAACCTTAAACTATACCAATCTATCAACATATGCGTCTAATCGATTTTTAAACATGTTTATAGACGTGCTACTAACTGCTTCTATCGGCAAACTATTCCAGCTATTTACTATTCTATGCGTAAAAACGTTTTTGGCAACTGCTGTCTCGAACCTTTTACTTGACAACTTACAACCGTTATTTCTAGTCCTATTATATTGATATTTCGAAAAAGCTATCTCTATCTACGTTATTTAACCCATTCATAATTTTGAAAACCTGGATTAGATCACCCCTCAGCCTCCTACTCTCGAGTGTAGTCAATTTTAAATCTTTAAGCCTATCCTCGTACGAATTTGACCTAAGCGACGGAATCATCTTAGTTGCGTTGCTTGTCTTTGAACTCTTTCGATTTTGTCTATATCTTTGCGTATATGTGAATTCCAAATTTGGATCGCGTACTCCAAATGGGGTCTAACTAATGATTTATAAAGAGGAACTATAATATCGTGCGATTTGTACCCAAAATTCCGAGCTATAAAACCTAACACTTTGTTCGCTTTACTGACCACTGCTGTACTTTGTTTCGCTACTTTTAAATCACCAGTGACTATAACTCCCAAATCTTTTTCCTGCTCTACTCTTATCAACTCTTTCCCTGACCTACTATACGCAAAATTACCGTTACGCGAACTTATATGTAAAATTTTGCACTTATCGACGTTAAATCTCATTTGCCATGTGACTGACCAATCAACTATTTTATTCAGATCATACTGGATTTTACCTCTATCTTCGTCATTAATTGCCGTACCACCCAGCTTCGTGTCATCCGCAAACTTTGAAACTATACTGACTCGGCCTACATCTAAATCGTTAATATATATAAGAAAAAGCAATGGGCCCAATAGAGCACCCTGAGAAACGCCACTCGCTACACCCCTGATTCCATGAGCATTAGTTTTTTCAATGAGTCTTTTGTGCGGTACGGTGTCAAAGGCTTTTTGCAAATCTAAATACACTACATCAATCGCCCGATGACTTTCGTAAACGTCAACCATGCTTTGAACAAAATCTAAAAGATTAGTTAAGCAAGATTTGTTTCGCCTAAAACCGTGCGTATTTCTGAGTTATGCAATTCTAAGAGTTCGACTATACGATCCCTAATTATTGATTCCAGTAGCTTACCTACAACAGACGTTAAACTGATTGGCCTATAATTTCCCGCCGCACCTTTATCGCCTTTCTTAAAGATAGGTGTTACGTTTGCTAACTTGAAATTATCTGGTACGCACCCCTCAGAAATAGACGCATTAAAAATCTTTGTTTGCGGCAAAACAATGCTATGTTTTATTCTTTTAGTTGTATGGGATATATGGAATCCGGCCCCGGTGATTTACGCGTTCTCATTTTATCAATATAGCGCATTACCTCCCCTTCACTAACCACAATATTATCCAAAATATTACCATTTCAAAGGGCCGTTGGGATATTCGTTACATCTTCTATAGTAAAAACCAACGTAAAGAACTCGTTTAGCAAGGTCGCCACTTCCTTGTTTTCAGAAACTAGATCTCCGTTAACATTTTTCAGCGGCCCCAAGACACTTTTTATTGGATTTCTATTGTTGACGTATTGAAAGAATCGCTTGGGGTTTTCTTTACCGTCACGAGGGAGGTATGGAGATTTCAAATTCGCGCTTGGACTTTTTTATCACGCTTTTCGCTTCACGCCTTAGAGATATGTAGTTGTTTCGTAACCACAAATTGTCTTTATCGCACTTGTGTAGCATTTAAACCCTATTTCTTCTCTTTGTAATGTCTCCTACTCTACTTTCGCACGCTTAATTTTGTACGGTACACATTTATAGTCCTAAATACTGTTTCAAACGATTCCCACATTAGTTTTGCGTTGGAGTTTCCCATTACGTTTTCCCAATTGACGTGTGATAATTTATTTCGAAATTTACAAAATTCTGCGTGCTGGAAGTTAGGAATTTTAGTCGAGTTAGCTGGTTTCGAGTGACTTACTGAGAGGACAAACCCTACCATATTGTGATCGCTATTGCTTAACGGTTCTATTACTTGAAGATCAGTAATTAACCTATCATCCTTGGTTATTACTAAGTCTAAAATACTGTCCAACCTCATAGGTTCCCCAACCTTTGGATGAGAAAGCTATCCTCGAGAAAATTAACTAAACGATTACTTTCCGCGTCTCCCTGCATTGTATCTTAATTCACGTTGGCGCAATTAAAGTCACCCATAACTAAAGCCTGCTCACTGCCTATTATTCTCTTTAGTTCACGATATAACGCTTCGTCCGTATCAGCTGTTTTTTTAGGGGGCCTATATATAACCGCAACAACAAGTTTGAAATCGTTCAATTTAAGTTCTGCTATAGTCGAATCTATTGGTTCTGGAATTGTGTGCTTTACTTCTATAACATTCGCAATATTATCTTTGATATACCACATAACACCGCCTCCTCGCCTACCTATTCTGTTTTTAACAAAAAGTCTATAACCTCTAATTTGATACTCCCCTACAAAGTCACGTGTTTCAGTGATAAGCCAAGATTCATTTATTGCAATTAAATCATATTCTTTACAAGCAATTAAAGAAAAAAATTCGTTTATTTTATTTCGTAAGCTACGAACATTTAAGGATAGAACCTTCAAATTGTTTGTAATTGCGACACCTTCGCGAGCGCAGGGGAAATTTGTGGAATTTACGCTGGGACCGTTCGAGTTACAGCAGCCTGAAAAGAAGAGACAGTATTATGAAATAGTCTTCCTAAACGCGCAGCTCCAACGTCATTAAGATGAAGTCCATCTTGAGGAAGAAGTCCCTCCTGCCGTAGAAATTTTTCCAAAAATTCGCAAAATGCACTCCTTCCTCTTGGCAAAGAGACTTTAGGATATTGTTAAAATAGGTCGCCTTGCTGTAGAAATCGTTACGTTGGATAATTCGTGGAAGTATACCTGTTAAAACAATCTTATTAGTTTTTTCTTTTAATCGCTCTAGTAAGTCCCTGTACCTAGCCAGCAGTTCTTCCGATCTAGAATTTAAAACGTTATTAGTACCGATATGAATAGCATACGTTGTGTCCTCGGCGGTACTGTCTGTAAAATGGTCAACACTATTAGTTATATCCTCCACCCTTGCACCAGGGTAGCAGTAACGGCGCCTACGACGAGGGTTTCTCCCACAGAATTCCTCGAGCTGCCATCGAACAATGGAATCGCCAACGAGTCGTATTTCCGGTTCATCAACATCTTCGAAACCTAAAACAGAAAACTTATTGTTTGTTATTACTAGTAGACATGTCTTAGGTTTTCTCAATGGGGCTCCATTACGCAGTCGAACGAAGGGTTGGGAACTAGGGGATGAGAGAGGGCTATTAGTACTATTTATATTATTAGTAGAAATTGAGGCTGGATGGAACGTAACTCGAGTCTCAAAGGATTCTAATTTTGTCATCAGGAGCATCACGCTTTCTTCAAGCCTAACTCTGGCCTCCCTCTCACGTCATAACTCGTTCCTCAGCACTTCCATGCTTGAGCATCACCTGCAAACTAACTGTTCATTATTATTAGCCATTGTAAACGCGTAAGCGGCAAATTTCCCTTCACAGCGACTGCAAGTATTTGACGGGGGTGCCATGCTTTTAATTAGTTAAAAAACAAAAAACAAAAAAAGGAGCGTTTGGAAATTAATAAATTACAACATAGGTCTACCGCGTTCTTGTTTTGCCGTCACCTGAGCAAACCCGCAAAAATGTTCTTCAAACGCAGAAACAGATTCTTGTAACACAAATTTATACTAAATGACTATATAATTAAGCTACCGACGAAAAGATCTGTAAAAGAAAGCGTATTATTAGTAATTACCTGTCCGCGATTCGAGCTACTTTTTTCCTTTTTTCCCACGGTTTGTGACCACACTCTACCTGACCTGCCTAAGGAAGGGAAAATGAACCTTATGACTCCTCGTTTTCTGATAGATTTGAAAAAAAAAACAAGGCAAGCCACATGCAATATCCTTAGTTTGATCAAATAATATAGTCCTCAATAAATTCAATAGATGAAATATATTTATTAATGAATGATTACTGATTAGTAACACGAAGTAATTTAGTTAAGAATGCACCAAACAATATTTTTTTTTAAAGACACCTCAACGAAAACCACTTATTCAATTGATAACACTGGACACTCGATATACACATATACAGTATATATGTATAATATATATAAAATAATATATATATATATAAATGTATAATATATAAAAATAATATATATATATATATGTATATATATGTAAATAATATAGATATATGTATAATATAATAAATAATATATATATATATGTATAATATATATAAATAATAATATATATATATATATATATATATATAATATATATATATATATATATGTATAATATATATAAATAATATATATATGTATGATATATATAAATAATATATATATATGTATATTATAAATAAATATATATATACAGGGTGTTTGAAAACTTCCTGTACAAATTGTAATGGAGGATAGGCAACACCAAGACAAACCCTTTTCGTCTATAAGTGTATGTCCGCTGACGTCACCATTCGGCGCGAGAGGGCGCCGCTGCAATTGGCTAAAAGGTGAAGTGGGCTAGACTCGCGCTTGCCGCGGGCATTCTTAAATCGGACGTAGTACGCGTAACATGGAGCGCTTCACGACTGCTGAGATGGCTGACATGCATATGGTGTATGGTGCTGCCAATGGAAACGGAAGAGCTGCTGTGAGTGTTGTACCGACAGCGCTTCCCAAACAGACGTGTGCCAAACTACCAAACGTTTGCGCATTTGCATCGGCGACTGCGAGAACTGGAACATTCCATGCAAACATGCATGACACTGGTCGGGAGAGAAACGTGCGCACTCCTGACATGGAAGAAGAAATCCTACGGCGATTTGGGGACAATCCAAGCGCAAGCACGCGAGGTGTGCACGTATCCTCGTTTGAACCACGACCTGGCCTGGAGAGTGTTGCACGAGCAGCAGTTACATCCGTTTCATCGTCAGAGAGTCCAGGCATTACAACCTCGGGATTACCCCTTCGTGTGGAATTCGCACGCTGGTTTCTGCAGCAGACAGCGGTGCAGCCTAATTTTCCGGCTTATGTGCTGTTCTCAGATGAGGCCTGTTTCACACGTGAGGGTGTGTTTAACATGCACAATTCTCACGTGTGGGCGCACGCAAATCCACATACTACACGGGTGCATGCTCATCAAGAACGGTTCGCCGTCAATGTTTGGGGGTATCGTCCATGCAAGTTGATGGGCCGTACCTGCTGCCTGCTCGACTCGACGGGGGGTTTATCGGATATTTCTTGAAGAAACGTTGCCGGAACTGCTGGAAGATGTTCCCGTGGCTATTCTTAGACGAATGTGGTTTCAACACGACGGGGCCCCAGCACACTCCAGCAACGATGTGCGGGATTATCTGAACGCCACTTTTGGGGACGATGGATAGGCCGGGGTGGGCCCGTAGCCTGGCCACCGAGATCGCCCGATTGAACATGCCTCGATTTCTTCCTGTGGGGACACATGAGAACCTCGTGTACGAGACTCCCATTTACTCAGAAGAAGACCTCGTAGCAAGAATCGCTGTCGCCGCTGGAACTGTTCCCGAAATGCCGGGAATCTTTCGACGTGTACGTCGGTCAATGCTTCGACGCTGTCGGGCATGCATTGATGCTACCGGTCGCAACTTTCAGCACCTTCTTTAAATAAACATGCCTTCTTTAAATAAACATGTTACGCGTACTACGTCCGATTTAAGAATGCCCGCGGCAAGCGCGAGTCTAGCCCACTTCACCTTTTAGCCAATTGCAGCGGCGCCCTCTCGCGCCGAATGGTGACGTCAGCGGACATACACTTATAGACGAAAAGGGTTTGTCTTGGTGTTGCCTATCCCCCATTACAATTTGTACAGAAAGTTTTCAAACTCCCTGTATATGTATAAATAATATATATGTATTTATAATATGTATAAATAATATATATATATGTATAATATGTATAAATAATATATATATCTATAATATGTATAAATAATATCTATATCTATAATATGTATAAATAATATATATATAATGTATAAATTATATATATAATATATATGTATAATATGTATAAAAAATATATATATATATATATAATATATATATATATGTATAATATTTATAAATAATATATATATAAATGTATAATACGTAAAATAATATATATATATATATATATATATATATATATATTAGGGCGGCTCGTTTTTACACTTTTTTCGATATTTGATTGGGGGTAGTGCGGAAAAGTTGCGATTTGGAGAGAAAATAAAGTGTGTAAAATTTTTTTGATCTACGTCAATACCTTCCGGTGGCGGCGAGTCCTTAAAAATCGAAAAATAGGCCTAACGGGGTAGATTGGAAAATGGTTTTAAAGACTTACAAAATAAACAATAAAAATTTCAGCACAATCTGTTAATAACTACCGGTGGCGTCTTAGCCGTTAATATATCCAAAATATTGATTTAAAGCAAGTTTTAACAAGATGTTATACAAATGTTAATTCCGGTATATTTCTGTGCAAACAACCCTGAGAACACTATTATAGGCTTGAATAACTTAATAGCAGTCATTGAACAATGAATATTATATAAAAATTATATAAAATTATATAAAAATTTTATGTTTTTAGGCCTATTTTTCGATTTTTAAGGACTCGCCGCCATCGGAAGGTATAGACGTAGATCAAAAAAAAATTTACACACTTTATTTTCTCTCCAAATCGCAACTTTTCCGCACTACCCCCAATCAAATATCGAAAAAAGTGTAAAAACGAGCCGCCCTAATATATATATATATATATATATATCGCACAAGATGAGAGCGAAAGAACGAAACAAATGAAAAAATGAGGTTTCTGCGCGCATGTAGATATATATATATATGTATAATATGTATAAATAATATATATATATATATGTATAATATGTATAAATAATATATATATATATATGTATAATATGTATAAATAATATATATATATATATGTATAATATGTATAAATAATATATATATATATATGTATAATATGTATAAATAATATATATATATATATGTATAATATGTATAAATAATATATATATATATATTATAATATGTAAAATAATATATATATATATGAAAATTATTTCACGAAAGTGACACGTGAAAAGTATTTATGATGAATAAAACCACGAAAGAAAAAAGAAACACAAAGGGGTGCTCAAGCGCTTTCGTCTAATAACATCCTCAGGAACACTGGAGTGAAAGGACAGATCAAGGCAATATATAGGTTACAAAAATAAACATACATACATACATATTCATATATATATATACATATATATATATATATATATATATAACATATACATATATATAGTAAGCATAGAAAAAATTGTGGGAGGAGAAAACATTTATACGGTAGATTGACACTTTTAGCACTTCAGCCGACATTCAATATAAATTCAAATGGCTTGTTTATGAAACAGGTCACAAAAGAATAAAGAAATAAAAATAAATATAAATATAAATTGAGAAAAAATTAATTACAAAATAGTGTCTTAGTGATATATATGTCACAGCCTAAATAATCATAAAGAAATAAACAGGCAAATAAAAAATACCACAAATATATATACATACATATATATATATATATATATATATATATATATATATATAAAAGACACTTTTAGTACTTTGGCCGACCTTCAATATAAATTCAAATGGCTTGTTTATGGAACAGGTCACAAAAGAATAAAGAAATAAAAATAAATATAAATATTGTAAGTGGAGTCTACAAATTCAAGCTCAAACGGGAAGTTTTACAATCAATTTAATAGATGATGCCAAATTGATATATATGTCACAAAGAAATAAAGAAATAAACCAAAAAAATAAAAAAAAAATAATAAAAAATAATAATCATAAATTGAAAGATAAATTTTAAGAGAGGCACACCAATTTATAAGGGAAAAATTACCACAGATTTTTTAGTTATTGTCCGAATCATGCATATTATAGTCACAAACGAATAAAAAAGTACAAGTAAATATAAATTGGAAAACAAAATGATGCCTAGATGATATATAAAGAACCATAAAATATATATACAACATATATACGATATATATACGAAATATAAACGCAATATACAGAATATATATATATATATATGCATAAGGGAAAAAAATTACCAGCTTTGTTTTTATAATTATTGTCTGAAAAAACGGTAGGTCGCAAAAGAATAAAGAAATAAAAATAAATATAAATTGAAAAATTACAAATAATACACCTACACATGTACACATGTATACCCGCAAAACCAAATTATATACATATAACATATATACAAACACACACACACACACACATATATATATATACACATACAAGCTTGTATGTATATATATTATATGTGTGTGTGTGTGTGTTTGTATATATGTGTGTATATGTATATATATTTGGTTTTGCGGGTATACATGTGTACATGTGTAGGTGTATTATTTGTAATTTTTTCAATTTATATTTATTTTTATTTCTTTATTCTTTTGCGACCTACCGTTTTTTCAGACAATAATTATAAAACAAAGCTGGTAATTTTTTTCCCTTATGCATATATATATATATATATATATATATATATATATATATATATATATTCTGTATATATTGCGTTTATATTCGTATATATACCGTATATATGTTGTTGTATATATTTTATGGTTCTTTATATATCATCTAGGCATCATTTTGTTTCCAATTTATATTTACTTGTACTTTTTATTCGTTTGTGACTATAATATGCATGATTTGGACAATAACTAAAAAATCTGTGGTAATTTTTCCCTTATAAATTGGTGTGCCTCTCTTAAAATTTATCTTTCAATTTATGATTATTATTTTTTATTATTTTTTTTTATTTTTTTGGTTTATTTCTTTATTTCTTTGTGACATATATATCAATTTGTAATTTTTTCAATTTATATTTATTTTTATTTCTTTATTCTTTTGCGACCTACCGTTTTTTCAGACAATAATTATAAAAACAAAGCTGGTAATTTTTTTCCCTTATGCATATATATATATATATTCTGTATATATTGCGTTTATATTTCGTATATACAGTATACCGTATATATGTTGTATATATATTTTATGGTTCTTTATATATCATCTAGGCATCATTTTGTTTTCCCATTTATATTTACTTGTACTTTTTTATTCGTTTGTGACTATAATATGCATGATTTGGACAATAACTAAAAAATCTGTGGTAATTTTTCCCTTATAAATTGGTGTGCCTCTCTTAAAATTTATCTTTCAATTTATGATTATTATTTTTTATTATTTTTTTTTATTTTTTTGGTTTATTTCTTTATTTCTTTGTGACATATATATCAATTTGGCATCATCTATTAAATTGATTGTAAAACTTCCCGTTTGAGCTTGAATTTGTAGACTCCACTTACAATATTTATATTTATTTTTATTTCTTTATTCTTTTGTGACCTGTTCCATAAACAAGCCATTTGAATTTATATTGAAGGTCGGCCAAAGTGCTAAAAGTGTCTTTTTATATAAATATATATATATATATATATATATATATATATGTATGTATATATATTTGTGTTTTTTTTTATTTGCCTGTTTATTTCTTTATGATTATTTAGGCTGTGACATATATATCACTAAGACACTATTTTGTAATTAATTTTTTCTCAATTTATATTTATATTTATTTTTATTTCTTTATTCTTTTGTGACCTGTTTCATAAACAAGCCATTTGAATTTATATTGAATGTCGGCTGAAGTGCTAAAAGTGTCAATCTACCATATAAATGTTTTCTCCTCCCACAATTTTTTCTATGCTTACTATATATATGTATATGTATATATATATATATATATATGTATATATATATGAATATGTATGTATGTATGTTTATTTTTGTAACCTATATATTGCCTTGATCTGTCCTTTCACTCCAGTGTTCCTGAGGATGTCATTAGACGAAAGCGCTTGAGCACCCCTTTGTGTTTCTTTTTTCCTTCGTGGTTTTATTCATCATATATATATATATATATATATATATGTATATATATATATATATATATATGTATGTATAATATGTATAAATAATATATATATATGTATAATATGTATAAATAATATAAATATATAATATAAATAATACACACACACATATATATATATATATATATATATATATATATATATATATATATATTGCACCATGTTTAGAAATCTTTTCAAAGTATGATGTCATATGAAAAAACTGCGTCATCGTATGAAATGCATATTAGTTTTATATGTGTGTTATATATATATATATATATATATATATATATATATATATATATAGTATAACAGTATAAGTAAATAGAACACGCAAAGTATTTTTTTATTGAAATGTGTATATCGCTATGTCCTAAGATCTCCGTGAGGAGTCATCAAGTTGAAACCCTCGTCAGCATCGGCTAATTATACAAATATTTTTTTATAATAACTTCGTTGCCTTTTCATATCTCTAAATGAATAGTTTATATAGAAAATTCAGCAATTTTAGTTTTTGTTATTATTATTAGGCAGAAGGTGATGCCCTGTAGATTTTTAAACAAAGTTACTGAAATGACCATTTCGACGTCACTAATGAACCACGTAAGAATTTTGCAATGACCAATTAAGGATCTCAGGGAGTAAATTGTACAAATGCGAATAGGATATGACCACTAAATAGGTAAAATAATATATTAGGTGCCCACCAGAGGGGCAAACATAAATAACTCCTCAGGGAATCATTGGCACCTAATGGGCTAATATATGGACATATTTCATATTTTTGACAACAGTAAGAGTAGCATGTATTCAACTTTTTCAAACATTTTCCTCCACTTTTTCTTCCTACAATACATACACAATACTGTCTGTTGGTTTTCGGTCCCACCCTGACTTTCCAATCTCAAAAATGGATTTTGAGCTGCGAAAACGTTAATTCAGGTACATCAGGAACACTAAGGTAAGTTATGATTGGGAATTAATGAAGAAGCAATGGTCTGCGGTTGCACAGAAAGAACTGCATTTGATAAAATGGATGAAATTTGCATCAAGCGTTCTAGTTTTAACGCTTGATCATTCAAGTGATCAAATGATACCAACCTCAGTATAAAAAGGTCAGTAGTTAACCCGCAAAATGTTAGAGTGCAGAGCAATTGAAATGTTGATCAAATGTTGCAAGGTGCGAACCCTCCCTTTCCCCCCCCAGTGCCAACCTCCCCCCAGGGTGCAAAAAAAAGGGGGAATTCCCCAGAAAGCTGGGGGGGGGGGAGTCCGCATAACGTAAGAGAGAGAGAGAGAGAGAGAGAGAGGAAGGGACCACCATCCTTCGTCTGGCGCAGCCAGACGCTTCATAAGATTTCATCTCAGCTTCACTTGGCTAAGAACTCGAAATCCGCCAGTTGGCTTAATCTCGATTAGAAGGCAGGTATATGTGTATATATATTAATTAACTTTTCAGTTGTCAGATTGCGCTATTTATTTGGAGATATTCTTGACAGTTGGCTTAGAAATCCGTCAGTCGGCTTAGAAGGCGTAACCAGCCATTTGGTGTACAATGGACCCCCGCTTACCGATTGGTTCGTGTTACGATTAAATCGTGTTACGATCATGCCTCATTGAGAATATATTGCCCGTATAACGATTAATTTCTGTGTAATGATTTTTGAACGATGGCGCAAAATTCACGATGGAAGGAGATTCTCCTTCCAAACAGTAATTTTCTCCTCCAACCCCACGACTACCACCATCGATTTTCATCCATGTTACACTCCACCAACCTAAGGTAAATAATTTTTTCTTATTTAATTATGTTTCTTTAATTGTTTTTATTATTTATTTACAGCAAAATAAGTTATAATACATTTTTGGTGGAAAATTAGTGTTTTTAAGTCTTGCAAGAGTGTATTTTCGAAAAATTTGCACCAATTAGGCCATTTACATGTTATAATGGGTTCGTGTAACGATTTTTTCGTGTACCGATGGTTTATTTTGCACCAATTACGATCGTTAAACGGGGGTTCACTGTACATGTAAAGGGGGTTTCAAAAGTCTTTACCCTTTTTTTTCCCCAAGGACCCTAAGGTGACCATACATTCAACACCCGAGTGAACATAACTGTCAGAGCGTGCAGAGTGTGCACACACTTCGTGAACACAATCAGAGGCCACGCAAGTCAATATGTCAGGTTCGATGGAGCAATTGAAAACTCGGGTTGCTTGCGCTGCGTTTGGGGAGGCACATCGAGCTTGTGCAGACATGATTCGGAGAATTCGTCACGCTGATCACAAGCTCAAAGTTCAAGGTTTGAAAAACCCTGTATCTGTGGCGTGGGTGGCACAACGCTTGAATATCTGTGAAAAAACTGTCAAAGAGTGGTGGCAAACGGACCTGAGCGGGAGCGTTACCGATTTTGCGGACAAAAAGCGAAGTGGTCGCAAGCGCAGATTTTCGGAGCCGGACGTTCATTTCTTGCGAACGCAGGCCAAGCGCCGACACAACCCACTCAGAAAAATTCGAAAAACGGCTCAATAAACATTTTATGAAGGTTTGTGTTGAATATATGGTCACCTTAGGGTCCTTGGGGAAAAAAAGGGTAAAGACTTTTGAAACACCCTTTATATTCCCATCTCCCCAGTTATTCCTTAATATCGTTTATATATACAACCAAAAGAATTAAATAAAACACCATTACATCATTGTTTATTTAGACGAGTTAAGGGAAATAATTCATAAAATATATAGGAAATAAATATACATTAAAAAATAATATACAGCGAAAACACACACATTAAACGAAAGATATAGTATATACATTCTTAAATAATAATATTAGTACAGGAGAAATCTATATACAGTACATATTGATATATGTATAATCAAATACATACTTATATATATAAACAGCAAAACTTACAAAATAATAATAGTACAAAATAAAACACTATACCCATTAATATATATATGAACAGAAAAATTTATATAGTCAAAATAAATGTAATTTATGTTCTACCGCGCTTAACTAAAATACTAAACTCGCACGTGATCGAGTCTACAGTTACATCATTGTTGTTTTGTACTATACAATAAATATGATTTAGCATTATTTCACCACTCAAAGTGTGCGGGTGCCTATACTCGATGTAAAGGGCCTTCATTTCGTTCAATAATATTTTTGTGCCTACCTTTCAATCGGTTGGCAAGTTATCTTTAAACACGGACAGAATACAATCAAAAGCACGCAAAAAGAGGGCATCGTTAGCCAAAACATTATTATTAAATTCAAGTTTATAAACACTCCTTTCCAATCGAGGGTTTATTCTTTTCAATCCGAGCTTCACAACGCATAGCGGCAGTTGAAATAATCTTCTAAGTCGTAACGACAGCACCTCATTATATAAAGATACAACTCTTCAGGGTGAACAGTGTAGGTGAGCTCTTCTCTGTACCACTCAAGTCCTTTGTACCAAAGTTCATGATATTTCGAAGAGTCTAAACCTTTTAAATAAGCATCCAGCTCTAGACCATTCTCGCCATGTTCATTCCTACATTCGGTAAACCCGTCGAGCAGAGCGGTGTATGCATATATGACATATGAGGGGGTATCACTAATCTGTTCTCTTCTTGAACCCACACCTCCAGGCATTTTATAACGATCCTCACCCCACTTCTCAACTATCACGAAGACTCTATTCATCTTCTCAACATTTAAATAAACAACATTACGTTTACCAGAGTTTGCTTGTCTACAAGTCGTTTCAAGTACATTGTTAATGGCATCGGTTTTACGTCTGAACACACGCAACGACTTTGTCACGGACACGTCGAAAACGGCATTGAGAATGCTGCTGAAAGGAAGCTCCATCGTTTTCTACTGTGAGAGTGCACGTCCAGTAGGGTCAAGCTCTGAGATGATTATGAGCAACCGGTGCGTGGTTTGGCTCGGAGACAGGTGTGGAGGAGTGGGTCATACCAAGCGTTAATGTTTCGTATACGAGTTTGTTCCAGCATGAAAGAATCATGCGAATACTTGTACCCATTATACCGGGAAATCAGAATTTTTCCGATACATGGGGCAATATCGGTTTTCATGTTTTATCAGAATGCGCACTAGACATTTTTGTTCATTTCCACAAACTCAACACATTTTATTAACAATACGGCGCACTATTTCAGAGAAACATGTGCCCGTATTTATCCTTTATGTTTAACAGTCTCTAAATTCTATTAAAATCTCACACAGGCCTTTAGCCACACCCTCACTGAGAAACTCGTCATGATATATATGAATGTAATGGTAAAAGTACTTTAGCTTGTCCATGACGAGATTTACATTTTCAGCTGCAGGGTACGCGTACTCGGTATGATGCAGCATGACAATACCGCCTGTCATACCACTCATCAACAAAACTCACTACCCATACCGTTGCTTCTTTTCTGCACGCATTGTTTCTTTCACTTCACGGTATATGTACGTTTTTATACAGTTTTGCCCTACAACGTAGTCCATTATATCGTTTGTGCCGCGAAATCCGGCAATGCTCTCGCCAGAATATCTATAGAGTATTTTAACATCTTGTTCCTCAAGCTTCGCACGGTTCAATGTAGCTTTAAAAATCTCAAAGGAGGGAGGGCTAGGCAGTCTTTTAGTATTCACCACATCTTCCGACTTTACCGAATAACACTTCATAAACGTCGGTCGAACACGCAATATCAAAGGTCGCCATCACTATTTTTCCTCTACGTGAGAATTCTTCAAATATACATCCGAGATATTTGATATATGTATTGGCTTGCAGCGGCCAACTGAGCACGCAGGGGTAGAGATATGCCCAGGTAGTAGCAGGAGTCACGTGACCCTTTCATTGATATTACAGTGGGCGGAGCTTAGGACTTTTTCCTGTACATACGCGCGCACACACATATACAAAGGAGAAAATGAAACCCTAATTGAGACATGATTTATTTACATATTCAAATATACGTTATAAATAAAATGAAAATATCGTCAACAATAGGCATATATATATATATATATATATAATATATAATATATATATATATATATATATATATATATATAATAAAGGATTATGGTACCCAAAGAGTACGGTATCATAGGTGGCAGGCACCTGGTAACGTTCCCTATAGGTGTTACGACACACCTTTGTGCCCCTCAGTTCCTTCACGCTCCTCAGTTTCTGTGCCCGAAGAATGTTGGTCCCTATAGTCAGTTGGGGTGGTTGGTAACCCTCATCTTCTAAGCACACTAGTTCCTTCAACGAGGCAAAGTTAACGACCCGTCCGTTCGCCAAGTTAAGCGTGATACCATTCGCCTTAACTATATATTTCAGCTCTTCCTCCACCCTCACCCGTACCCCATAAGTTTATGGCGCTGTTGATACAAAGGAGTCAGCGTATGCACCATCAACATACTCATCCTTGATCTCGTCAGTCAACTCTCCGAGGAATTCCCCAATAGGAGGCATGTATTCACCCTCCCTCTTTGTGAATATTACACTATCTGTGTCAGCTACAGCACCCTCCGCCCAAGAGAGTGCAGTAGTCCCAATAGCTTGATGCGTGCGTATGCCGTTGTGAAGCTGGCTACAAGTATGTTTGTAACACGTGAGGTATCTGCGGCCAATTCGGTGATGTACTTTATTATGTACATTAGGGTGGATCACTTTTCACTTTTTTAAAATATTATAGCTGGTCAACGTTTTTCCCATGATTTGGTTCAGTGGAAGTACACTGACACCATTTTTACCAAAATCGATCAATATTTAGGGGTCGCGCATCGACCTTGAAAATTTCAATTTTGGAAATTTGGCCAAATTGACAATTTTTTACTGAATAAAGATAAATCATCAAATGACCATATTTTCTGAATCCTCTCAGTGAAAGAAATCCTCTCAGATACTTACCAAGTTGATCGGACAAGTGGGTTAGAAGTTACACTCACCTAGAAATAACATTAAAATTTAAAATACCGTATTTGTTCCCCGTTATGGACGTAATCATAGCAGCAGTAGCTGGCGCATCCTAAAATCCCAATTACACACACACGCTATGTCTATGACCAATATTTTTACTAATCACAGTTTGCTTTTTACAGATCAACTGTGTCAATTGATTCTTGTTTGATAAGTCTAGACTTTAGTACAATGGATAAACTGTTAACAACCAGGAGTGGGAAGACTCTGAAAGTTACTTATTCTGGAAAAGAGAAAGCAGCAACAACAGCACCACCTTCTCTAAGGTCAGCCACGGACGTCTTCTTAATTGGTCAGCCATCTTCCTCGATCGGTAGTGCCAAATTGCCAACCACCCATCAAGTTCTCCAGTACTTCTTCTATGCCAAGCAGGAAATTACTGACAGGAAGGCCGCCGTAAAAGACACTGTGGCCAATGTTCTGGCATTTTGGAACATGGCACGTATAAAGACGATCACGAGGCGTAACTGCGAAAGAAAACTGGAGTTACTGTGGGAAAAGTGGCGCTCGCTGCAGAAGAGCAAGATGAGAGACAGTGACGCGGGAAAAGGCAGGGAGAAGTTTTCAGAAAATCTGAACAAGCTCTGGGACATCGGAGCTCCCGATGCTATTGAAGAGATAAGGAAAGTCGACTGCTCTCAGACAACAACAAACAAGAAGATATTAAATTTTATGAGGATCAACGGGGCCTGCACCAGGCAACAATGAGTGGGAATGATAAAGTGTTCGTTGTCAAGAGAAAACTGCAACTCTCAAGACAACAATCTCGTGATGAGCCAGGCACCTCAAAAACGAAATTAGGAACCGAAGCTGAGAGCGACGATGAATCTATAGAAAGCAGATCATCGAGCAACTCCGAATCACAGCTAGAACCACCATACCGACAGCCGAGAGAATCAACTGTATCAATCAGCCTTCCTCACCGCATCCTCAAGCACCGGCTGTTATTGAAGTGGCTGATCGCTTCCGGATGTCCAATAATCAGGTGTGTATATATCAGTAATGATCTTTCCTTGACAAAGATATAATAGACGTAACGACGGAAAATTTAGTGATTATTTTGTCACATAAAAACCATACGCATCCTTGTCAATTTCCTTTCAATTTCGCACATAGGTTGGCAAGTGTCGTGGCGGCAGTCCTACGTTCGGCAGATCCGCCCGCAGACCTGGACAAATTCAGTATCTCGAAGGACACGTCTCGCCGTGGAAGAGTGGCACATCGTTGTGAAGTGTCGACAGCTGTGCAGAAATCCTTCGTATCTCCGAGGCATGCTGTCGTCCACTGGGACGGTAAAGTAATCAAGGTCAGTTTTGCCCTCACCGTGGGCGACAGTGAATTAACATGTTCCAGTGACGACAGTGGATTGACATATTCCAGTGGACGATAATGGATTGGCATGTATGACATACGTTTCAGGACTCTCATGGATCATTGGAGCACCGCCAGGCGATTCTCATCTCCGGGGCTCCCCAATGCATAGAAGGAAAGTTGCTGGCCGTTCCGACTGTTGCTGACGGCACCGGTCTGTCCCAGGCCCAGGCGACCTTTCGTGCTCTCAAAGACTGGGGATGCGAGAACAACGTGATTGGACTGTGCTTCGAAACAACTTCCTCCAATACGGGGAGGGTGCAGGGTGCGGTGGTCCGGCTGGAGAACATGCTTGGTAAACCGCTCTTCCAGCTGGGCTGTCGCCATCACGTTATGAAGCTCATCATGGGGGCAGTGGTCATCACCGCGTTTGGAAGAACCACAGCACCAACTGAACCTTTGTTCCAGTATCTGAGGAGAAGGTGAATTTCAAGTCTAAGGCGCATTTGTTTTCTCCAATGATTTTTTGCCTTCAGAGCAATTGAGATATCAGCGTCCTTCTACTAATGATGTTAATAGCAGTCGAAAAGGGAAACTTCAGTCGTTTTCATGCAATATTTTCATAACCCCTTTCAGGTGGGACAAGCTCGACCTCTCGACTTATCGCGAGCTGGAGATCGAGCATTTGGCGGAGGTGACGTGGCTGATGGAGCTCCGAGATGAGGCAGTCAAGTTCCTCGGCACCGCTTCTGGTCTTGTCAGAGAAGACTACCGAGAAGTGGCGGAGATTACACTCCTGGTACTCGGGGCCCAGCCACGTCGTGGCACACACTTCATGCGCCCAGGAGCCTACCATCATGCGAGGTGGATGGCCAAGGTTGGTATTTTGAATTAGAAGTTAAATATTGTATTGCCTTCTGCAAACAGCCATTTGAAGTCCCTACCAGAAAAAATAAGATAAATAATTTACCATTAAACAAACTTATATGGAGTGGTATCGGTATTTATACATCACAGTGCATATTCGTTTCAGATCATCTACTACACGAAGCTTCTGATGTTCAGCGGTCAGCTGGAGTTCGACGACGAGCTGGTACAGAAACTTCAGAGAGTGGCACTATTTACTGCACTCCTCTACGCACCTGCCTGGCTGGCGGCTCCTGTCGCAGCTGATGCCCCGCTGAATGACCTTGTGTTGTACCAGCGTCTTCTGCAGTACAGGGCTGTGGATCGCGAGATTGCAGAGGCTTCACTGGCAGTGATCAGGCGGCACTTGTGGTATCTGAGGCCTCAGACCGTCGTTTTCGCCCTCTGCAGTGACAAAGTGGAAGACACTGTGAAGCACGAGATGGCAAAGAAGCTGTGCCGCCTCGCTGTGCCCCAGGACTTCACGTATGACAACGTCTCGGTTGATGACACGACGCGCCTTCCGGACCTGATGGATGAGTCATCGTGGTTCGTGTTCACAGGCCTGCAGGTGTGCGCGTCTACGTGGCTCACTCTGCCGGTGAATAAGTGGGATCAAGATAAGAACTACTGTGATCTGAAGAATGTCATCTCGCATCTGAAAGTTACCAACGACGTGGCAGAGAGAGGGATAAAACTGATAGAAGATTACGCGAACACTGTCACAAAAGACGAGTCACAGCTGCAGGGTCTTCTTCAGCGCGTGAAAGAGAGCCGGAAAGAACTCGGTGACTTCAAGAAGTCGTCACTTGCCAAGATGACGTAGCGCAGAGGGAAAGGGAGTTAGCAGAGAGAGTACATGGCGCATGCCTTAAGATGACGTGTGTTCTAACCACGATTCATACAGTTTTTGAACCTAGTTAGGGGCACCTAACGTGGAAGGTTCGTCATCATCGTGCCTCCGCTTTGAACTGCCACGTGGTGGAGTTACAGGTGTCGCTGGTGATGGTTCATCAGCTGGGGTGGAGTCTGTAACCAAAACTACACTGTCATCGGGGTAGTCGGTAATATCGATGATGGGGACATGATGGTGTACCTCGTCGTTATTCACAGTTCTGTGGAAGAAGAAAAACAAGGATATGAGGAACATCACTTAAATTTTTATTATATTTTGTAAATGTTACTCTTAGGGGGTGTGACGTGTTAGAGATGGAATCTGTAGAAAAATTCAGGTCCAAGAGTCGGTCCACATGTATTATATCTGGCCCTACAGGATGTGGTAAAACTGTTTATGCTTAATTAAAATCATTAAAAATAAAGGGAAGATGTTTTCAGAATTTGTGCATACAATAATATGGTGCTACTCGACATACCAGACAGTATTCAACGAGTACTATGATGATATTTTGTTCCACAAAGGCGTATATGACGTTAATTCGTTAAAGGGAAATGAACATACATTCATTGTAATTGATGAACTCATGTTGGAAATAGATAAAACGTTTGCCGAAACATTTGCAGTGTTCCCCACCATCTTAACATAAGCGTATTCTTCATCAATCAGAATCTACTTTTCAAAAATAGATACATGCGCAATATATCGTTAAATACACAATCTGCAGATCTACAGAAGCTAAGGCTAACAAAGACCCCAAGATCCACTCTAAGGTTCGCCCGAGAGAAGGAAGAAGGTAAGGGGTTAAAAGAAGAGAATAAGGGGTTAAGTAAGTAGCAAAACCTATCACTCATGGGTTAAAATTCATTCAGAAAGAGAGAAAGAAAGACACCATCACCATCCGCCGGCCACTGCCGACAAGTCGGAAATAGTCGAAGAGAATACTTCCAGCTGTTGCAGAGCAGTCTTCCACTCCATAGGGAGGTAGAGGATGCAGCCCACTCTGCCAGAAAGGGGTGAAAGATGAAAAGAAGTAAAATAAGAACGCATTACAAACCATGCAACACTTTCTTAACTCAAAGAACAACACATTCTTAACTCAAAGCAACACATACCTCCAGCAGTTGCAAACCGGTCCTCTACTCCATAGGGAGGTAGAGGACGGAGCCCACTCCGCCGGAAAGTTGGGGTGGAAGATGAAAAGAAGCAAAATAAGAACTCATTACAAACCATGCAACCCATTCTTAACTCAAACACTATCATACCATGCAAACTACAGACATGCAATGAAGAAAGTTACAGACATGCAAATAAAGAGAGAGAGAAAAAAAGTATAAAGAAAAACAAAAAGTGGGTTAGTTTACGCTACGAGCTACATTTAAGTTCGTGTTAGTCTAATTTTTTTTTGGCTGGCATCCAACGCTTGCATGTCACAAGCTGGCATTATCGTCAACAGACTCATCCTCGATCACCACCCCCGAAAGCTCCTGTTGCTAATTGTTTTATTATATTAAACAACGTTAATAATTTTAACGAGGGAAAGGGAAAAGGGGGAGGCTGAGAGGGAGAAGGGGGAGGCTCGGAGGGAGAAGGGGGACTTTTTATTATTATATTAAACAACGTTAATATTTTTAAAATGCATATCTAAATGGTTCTTAAACATATTAACTCTGGTAGAGATCACGATGGGCGCGGGAAGATAATTGCTATTATCGAAAGTGAACAGTTTGTCAAAATTTACGTTATCGATGTTATTAACGATTTTGAAAACTTCAATAAGCTCCCCCCTTAATCTCCTAGTTTCGAATGAATGCAAGTCTAACTCTTTAATCCTATCTTCATAAGGCTTGTTGCGCAATGACGGAATTATTTTCGCGGCACGACGCTGAGCCCTTTCTAACCTATCAATATCCTTACGCAAATACGGGCACCAAAACTGAACGGCATATTCTAAATGAGGCCTGACTAGTGACTTGTAAAGGAGCAATATAATATTCTTCGATTTAAATTAAAAATTACGCGCTATGAAGCCTAACATCCTATTAGCTTTAGCGCAAGACTCCAGCACTGGTTCCTAACTTTTAAATCCTTAGATACGCGTACGCCTAAATCTACTTCTTCGTCAACGCTCACTAACTCTCTATCATCCATCGTGTTCATGCAATTATTGTTATGAGAACCTATATGCAAAACTTTACATTTGTCTACGTTAAATTGCATCTGCCACTTATCCATCCACTCCATATTCCAATTTACATCGTCTTGGAGCTTATTTCAACCGTCCTCGTTAACAACCTTACCGCCTATTTTAGTATCGTCCGCGAATTTTGAAACGTTACTAGTCAAACCTACATCTATGTCGTTAATGTAAATTACGAATAGCAATGGGCCTAACACTGAACCCTGTGGGACACCGCTACCTACATCCAACCACCCCGATTCACTACCATTAACAACGACCCTCTGTCTCATAGCACGAAGCCATTCCTCTAACCAGTTAGCTACCTGACCGCGTATACCGTGCGCTTTAACCTTCGCAATTAATCTTCTATGCGGAACTGTATCGAACGCTTTTTTAAAATCTAAATAAATAACGTCAGCCGTTCTATGCCTATCGTATTCGCGCACTATTTCGTTATAAAATTCTAACAAATTAGTTAAACAAGATCTATGGCGTCAAAACCCATGCTGACTACTATTAATCAAATCGCGACTTTCTAAGTGTTCGATGATACGATCCCTAACTACAGATTCCAAAAGTTTACCGACAATTGACGTTAAGCTAATGGGCCTATAATTGCTAGCTACTGTGCGGTCGCCTTTTTTAAAAATGTGTGTGACGTTAGCTAATTTGAAGTCTTCAGGAATAATCCCCGTTTCCAGTGACTGATTAAAAATCTTCGTTAAGGGGCCTACGATAACGCTTTTCAAATCTTTCAGATGTCTAGGATAAAACGCGTCAGGGCCTGGAGCCTTGCTAACTTTTAACTTATCGATATAATGCGCAATCTCACCCTCGTAAACAGTTATTTCTTCCAAAATAATCTCGCTGCTAAATTGAACGATATCGTCAATGTCGGGGACACTATTGACGTCTTCTACGATAAAAACTGTCGCAAAAAAGTTATTAAAAATACCCGCCATCGCCTGAGCGTCGGAAGCCAAAGCGCCATTAGCGTCCAAGAGAGGGCTGATATTATCTTTTATCGGCTTACGATTATTCACGTAATCGAAAAACTTTTTTGGGTTATGTTTACTATCCGCAGCTATAAGGATCTCTAAATTACGCTTAGCATTCCTAACTGATCTTTTAACCTGACATCGAAGTTCGATATATCTATTAGCGTTAGTTACCGTGCCATTGTGCATACTAAGTCTATACGCTCTGTTACGCTCGTTTATGAACACGCCTATTAATATCTAGTATTATTCGCGCAACGTAGAAATGTCACAAATTGGGGTTTTAGCCAATCAAATGTTCCCGAATCAGTGTAAGGAGTTTTTGGAAGTTTATAAAGAAGCTACAAGTCAACGTTACGGATATTGGCTTTGTGACTTTCAACCGCGAAAAACGTTTAGGGTGCTTGTAAGAACAAATATATTCCTAAACGAACCAGAAACGGTGTATATTCCAGAATGACAAATAGGCTAAAGAAATACCGTGAATTAATAACAATCATCGATTTGACAAGGGCATTGCAGCAGATGTTTGTTAAAAATATCGACTCAGACCTTTTAAAATGCATATGTGAAATCTGCCTTAATGTTATAAAATGTAATTTACCAATGAAATCCCCTCAGAAGGCTCGCCTACGTCGTTACAAGAACACAAAACGTACGCTCGCTCGTAAAAGTCAAACTGTGGGGAAGAAAAAACGAATTATTGTACAAAGAAGGGGTCATTCCTCCGCATCTTATTTCAGTTTTGGGACCTTTACTGACTAGAATAATATAATGAAGAAAGTGGTAGTGATTCCACACGAGGTGTATGCTTCACTGCAAAGTTCAGATTCCAGACACATTTCTAGAACCCCGAAGAAGAAGGCTTAAAAGAATGGAAAGCGAATTGATAGACCTATTAAACTGAGAAGTCACCTAATGAGAAAAGGATCTTATACCAACAGGCTCTGCAGAAATTTCTTCAATAGTACGAAGATTATAAGAATCCGACAGAGATCCCCGTGGTTATTAGGCAGCGCAAGCAACGATAAGCATGGCGACATAGGACCTGGGGCCGAAGTTAGAGATGACCAACCAAAGAATAACGGTGCGCCCCTACAACATATCGAACATGTATTAAAAAGAAGTCTCCCACATACATTGAGGAATAAAGGCGTAAGTCTTTATAATCTTTTGAGTGACGACCCCATCATACAATGGACCGACACAGGCGAGGTCATTGTTGAAGGAACAAGGGTACAGGGATCGAATGTCGTTGACATTGGCAATGATCTGGTGAGAAAGTGGGACAGGCCCTCACCATCAGGATGGAAGCATATTAAAGCAAGACTACAACAAATAAATCCCCCCAAAATATTGATAGGAAATCTGAATAGGTTAAAAGACTTGGAGCAAGTCTCGCTTGTGTCACAACCGAGTAAGCCATCACCCCCAACAGTAGCATCTCTGAAGAGGAGAAAGAAGAGACCAAACAACAACAACGGCCAACCCTATCCACCTACCTCTAAAATAAGCAAATGGCTGACATTATGACATTTCTAACCCAGCCTCCTAAGGCGGTGTTGAGAGACTGTACAGCGGTAGCAGGATGCTTATACACTTCATTAGCCGGTGAGAAAAAGGTTTAAAACAGCCAGGACAACAGCGGCTTCGACTGACTATTAGGCAAGCGGATTTAACTGACATGCAAAGATATTCAGTATATAAAGATGGCTATCGCTGCATCCTATTCATAATAGATGTATTCTTCAGATATGTGTGGCTAATTCCTCTGAAAAATAAATCTCCTGAAACAGTTACTAAAGCTACCAAAACGCTGATGTTGAAAGAAAACAGGGTTCCAGTATATTTTTGTACGGATATGGGGAAAGAATTTATAGGCCGAGCTTTTCAGAACAAGTTGGCAGAGCTTAATATCAGTTACTACACTAGCAATTCTATACACAAGGCCTCTTTAGCTGAAAAAGTTCAACGTATCATAAAGGAACGCATGTTTCGCTATTTTACACATGAAAACACATGCAGATATATAAACATTGTGGAATCATTGGCCTCGTCATACAACCGTTCACACCATCGCGCAATTAGGAAAACTCCTAACGAGGTTTTAGAAAGAGGTACGCATACAGAGCGTGAGGTGAGAAGAGATATTCGTAGAGCACCACCACACCCTACACGTTTCAAAACTAATGATTATGTAAGGCTATCGCGTTCGGGAAATAAATTCGCGAAGGGATTTGAGCAAGGCTCGACACGTGAGATTTTTAAAGTTAGGGCTATGAGACGTAAAGGCGAAGAAATGTTGTATTATGTTGAAGATTTTAATGGGGAAGAAATCTCAGGAGGCTTTTACCGCGAGGAGTTGCAGAAAGTGACATTTAATTTATGGAAAAATGTGTTTAAATTGAAAAAAATTTAGGCAGCAAAGGTTCAAGAAAGAGAAAAATGAACCTGGTGAAATGGCTAGGGTACCCACAAAGCTTTCTACAGATCTACAGAAGCTAAGGCTAACAAAGACCCTAAGATCCACTCTAAGGTTAGCCCGAGAGAAAGGAAAGAGTAGGGGCTCAAGAGAAGAGAATAGAATAAGGGGTTAAGTAAGGAGGAACACCTATCACTCGTGGGTTAACATTCATTCAGAAAAAGAGAAAAAAGACTCACCATCATCATCCGCCGGCCACTGCCGACAAGTCAGAAAAACAGTCGGAGAAAATAGGAGAGGGGTGAAAGATAAAAAGTAAAATAAGAACGCTTACAAACCATGCAAACACAGTCTTAACTCACTGTCATACCATGCAAACTACAAACATGCAAGAAAAGAGTTACAGACATGCAAAGTAAGAAGCAAAAAAAAAAAAAAAGTAGGTAAAGTTAAACAAAAAGTGGGTTAGTTTACTGTACGAGCTACATCTACGTTCGTGTTAGTCTAATTTTTTTTTTTTTTATTGCTGGCATCACGCTGGCATGTCAAGCTGGCATTAATCGTCAACAGACTCATCCTCGACCACCACCCCCAGAGCTCCTGTGAGTAATTGTTTTTTAATTTTAAACAACGTTAATATTTTTAAAATGTCTGTCAAGACGGTTCTTAAACATATTAACGCTGGTAGAATGAACGACTGACGCGGGAAGATTATTCCATTTATCAATTACTTTAAACGTAAAAAAGGTTTTTAGCGATATTAGTAATGAAACGTCTGCCACGCAACTTAAATCCGTTATTACGAGTATTACTATCATCGAAAGTGAACAATTTGTCAAAATTTACATTATCGATGTTATTAACGATTTTGAAAACTTCAATAAGCTCCCCCCTTAATCTCCTAGTTTCGAGTGAATACAGGTCTAACTCTTTAATCCTATCTTCATAAGGCTTGTTGCGCAATGACGGAATTAGTTTCGTGGCACGACGTTGAACCCTTTCTAACCTATCAATATCCTCACGCAAATACGGACACCAAAACTGAACTGCATATTCTAAATGAGGCCTGACTAGGGACTTGTAAAGGGGCAATATAATATCCTTCGATTTAAATTCGAAATTACGCGCTATGAAGCCTAACATCCTATTAGCTTTTGCGCAAGACTCCAGGCACTGGTTCCTAACCTTTAAATCGTTAGATACGCGTACGCCTAAATCTACTTCCTTGTCAACGCTCGCTAACTCCCTATCATCCATCGTGTACGTGTAATTATTTTTGCGAGAACCTATATGCCAAACTTTACATTTGTCTACGTTAAATTGCATCTGCCACTTATCTGTCCACTCCATAATCCTATTTACATCGTCTTAAAGCCTATTACTATCGTCCTCGTTAACAACCTTACCGCCTATTTTAGTATCGTCCGCGAATTTTGACACGTTACTAATCAATCCTACATCTATGTCGTTAATGTAAATTACGAATAGCAATGGGCCTAACACTGAAACCTGTGGGACACCGCTACCTACATCTAACCACCCCGATTCACTACCATTAACTACCACCCTCTGTCTCCTAGCACGAAGCCATTCTTCTAAACAGTTAGCTACCTGACCACGTATACCGTGCGCTTTGACCTTCGCAATTAGTCTCCTATGCGGAACTGTATCGAACGCCTTTTTAAAATCTAAATAAATAACGTCAGCTGCTCTATGCCTATCGTATTCGCGCACTATTTCGTTATAAAATTCTAACAAATTAGTTAAACAAGACATATGGCGTCAAAACCCATGCTGACTACTATTAATCAAATCTCTACTTTCTAAGTGATCGATGATACGATCCCTAACTACAGATTCCAAAAGTTTACCGACAATTGACGTTAAGCTAATGGGCCTATAATTGCTAGCTACTACGCGGTCGCCTTTTTTAAAAATAGGCGTGACGTTAGCTAATTTGAAGTCTTCAGGAATAATCCCCGTTTCCAGTGACTCATTAAAAATCTTCGTTAAGGGGCCTACGATAACGTCTTTCAAATCTTTCAAATGCCTGGGATAAAAAGCGTCAGGGCCTGGAGCCTTGCTAACTTTTAGCCTATCAATATAATGCGCAGTCTCAGCCTCGTAAAGAGTTATTTCATCCAAAATAGTGTCGCTACTAAATGGAACGATATCGTCCACGTCGGGGACATTATTTACGTCTTCTACGGTAAAAACTGTCGCAAAAAAGTCATTGAAAATACCCGCCATCGCCTGAGCGTCAGAAACCAAAGCGCCATTAACATCCACTAGAGGGCCTATGTGATCTTTTACCGGCTTACGATTATTTACGTATTCAAAAAACTTTTTTGGATTATGATTACTATCCGCAGCTATAAGTATCTCTAAATTACGCTTGGCATTCCTAACTGATCTTTTAACCTGACGTCTAAGCTCGATATATCTATTAAAGTTAGCTGCCGTGCCATTGCGCTTATTAAGTCTATACGCTCTATTACGCTCGTTTATGAACTCGCCTATTTCCCTAGTCCACCACTTCGGCCTAACATGATTTCTAGCGCGCTTGGGCCTACGAGGAATAAACTCCTTTTCAATATTCATAAAACTTTCTTTAAACGCCACCCAACGCAAATTTGTGTCATTACCCATAAATAAGTTATACCAGTCCACTACTCTCATCCTATCCGCAAAACTATCAAAATTAGCCCTACGAAAATCAGGGACTTCTATTACGTTACTATCCTCAGTGTTTTTTATCGCTAACGTAAACCTAAGAATTTGATGATCCCTACATCCTAAACTCTCGCCTACTTCTAAACCTTCGACTATATTCTCGCCGTTCGTCATCACCAAATCTAAAATATTATCACTGCGCGTTGGTTCGGTAACTATCTGTCGTAAAAGGTTATCGTCCATAAACTCAACCAATCTCAAACCCTCCTCATTACCAGTAAAATTCTCGTAATTAACATTAGGGCAGTTAAAGTCTCCGACAATTATACTATTCCGATTGTCAATAAAATTACCAAGAAGTGAGTAAAATCTAGTATCTGTATCGAGGGGTCTATAAACAACAACAAAATTAAAACTAATACTACGCGCCCTAACTTCAACACATATCGCATTAATTGCTGCCGGAAAATCTAACTTAACCGCGATAGCCCTAAGGGAATTACGAATGTACAGCAAAACGCCTCCACCAAACCTATATAACCTATCATTAGTAAAGAGTTTAAAACCCGGTATATCAAGTTCCCCAAGTCCCGAGTCACGGTATTTAACCAAGTTTCAGTGATAGCAACTATATCATAGTTGCCGGAATAAATTATCGCCTTAAATTCATTTAATTTATTTCTAATACTACGCGCGTTACAATAAAAGACATTTAAGTTATTTTTTACCACGGGCCCGCGTTTTAAACTATTTTTCACGTCGGGCCCGCGTTCCCCGGACCCACAACATTTAAAGAAGGCTAGGATCACTGAATTCGGACCACAGCTTTACGAAGGGTACATTTTCCTCAGCACAAATCTCTTCTAATTTAGTATTAAAAAATATTGTTTTTGACGTAATCCTAAGACCCAACCCGTGTCTGGGGGTAATACCTAGAACTAAAGACCTATCTGACCTCGCCTTCAGGGACCTAATTAACCCCCTATATCTCTCCAAAGGTCCTACCATCGTCACCAACATTGAGTGACGGGAGGCAACGTCAATTCTATCCACTTCGTCGCCCTCCGGTCCCGAGTCGTGGGATTCTAGAGAAATTGGCTGCCAATTCCTTTAGGTTCTCTCTCTTTCGGGAGGGCGGGTGAAGTCTGTTGTACAAACCTGTCCCGTGGGTTACTAGGACCCCTTCCCATCCCACTCTGTCCTTTTAGCTTAGGTTAGGGATGTTCTACTCTGACTGCAAAAAAAAAAAGAAAAACTTTTAGTATTGTCTTTTTCTCTACTGTTACGATTAGGACGCAACTGCTATCTCATGCGTGGGAAGAGAGGCTTGGAACCTCTATAAATAACACCATTTAACTTCAGTTGTAGGTAAATATTTAGAGGGGATAATAGCGAGTAGGATTGTTGACCATTTGGATTCCTACAAGCTACTTGGGGACTCCAACATGGGTTTAGACGGCATAGGTCGTGTCTCACCATCATGCTCGAGTTTTTCTATGTCATGTTGAGTGAGTATGATAAGAGTAGGGCGATTGATTAGAAGGCCTTTGATAAGGTACCTCACCGCCAGCTAATGGCCGAAGTGCGCGCGCTGGGTATTGGTGGGGAAGTAGGTGGGTGGATTGGAAACTGGCGAAAAATGCCACAAAGTTAATCCCTTTCGTTAGGCATATGGGCTACAATCGACGCTTACGTGACGCGGGTTCAAAGATGTCGATTTTAGAAGCATGTTTAGTTCAAATGATAACCCAACTCGCAACAATCGTTAGAAGTTGGATTTGAAACGATTTAGGACTAGTATATGTGGGAATTACTTTAACACGTTGATAGTTTAAGATTAAAACATAAGAAAACTCTGCAGGAGTTCGCTTGCACGGTGTCTCTGTGAGCAAGGTAAATATAGAGCTATTTATATATTCTCCACTTTCCTGTAAAATTTCCTTGGCTACTTTTCCAGGGTCAAGGTATTTTCTTCAACCTTTTTCCGTACCTGCCTCTGGCAGGGAGGGAGCGGAGGGTGGGGAGAGAGCCTTCTACTTTTCTATCCAGTTTTCTACTGCTGCTAGGATAGTTGAAAGAAAAATAAACTTTTAATAACAGGAACAGTTCTTCGGTGGATCAGTTCAAGAAAAGGTTAGACCAAATCTTGCACACTATTTGAGTGTGTAGAAAATTTTCCCTGGCACCCGTTGCCATTGGTACCTCCTCGGTATGGGCCGCAAGGCCTTTTGAGGTACTTCTTTTCCTTGTAACTCCTTGTAACTCTGTCAACCCTGGCCCCTGGGAGACAGACCCTCCTCCTTTTGGTTGGATGCCGTTCAACGAACTCTTTGTCCATATGGCGCACTAAAGAGTCCCCAATTAAAATAGTTTCCCGCTCATTCACGTCCCTTTCCAAATGGGCGAAAGGGTTCGAAACCTCAATAGAGGGGGGGTATTCTTATCACCTAACGTACGCGGCCTAGCTCCACCCTTAACCTCTCTATATCCCTCGCTATCTACTACTCTCGGACTAACCTTAACCCCTTCCTCAACTCTATCCAACCTTCCCGACAAGCTACCTAAACTAGAAACTAGGTTACGCACCTCACCCTTCAAATTACTAACGTCTTCAACGTTAGTATTGGTTCGGCTTCCGTCAACTGTAGCCCTACCCCTGCCCTCATCAAGCGTTGCAAGTCTTTCGGTTACCTCACGTACACTGCGTTTTATGTCAACTAATTCCTCCATGAACTCGCAAAAGAAACAAACTGATCTATCGGTAATCGCCATAGGACCGCCGTTATAATCCTTAAATTCCGTATACCACCGGTTTACCCTACACCTAACACACGACGCTTTCTGCGACGGCATCGCGCAGTTAAAAATTAGTTTAAACCGTCACAGGTATAAGTTAAATTAAACCGGCACGCTATGAAAACTTCTAAATCGCTAAAAACCACTAATATGCAATTACTTAACTACAACAACGTGAATTTAAACGCAAGTATATAAAATTCAAAACTATCCAAAAGTAAAATTCTCAGCAATATACAAAAGTAGATGCAATATCAGAGAGCTCATGAATGCGTCCGTTCAGTACAGAGTCTGGCTGACGAATGAACCTATATAAAAGCTGATGCAATAATGAAGCTTAAATAATATGCAACATGGCGCCTAACCACTTCTATGTCACACTACCTTCCTCTTCTTCTCTGTCTGTACATCCTAACAACACCATGGCCAACTTTTTAACAGAACTCTATGGGCCCATTGAAATGGAACGTGATTCGTATGAGGTAGGGATATGCAAAATTCAGCTGCACACCATCTTTTTAAGTATTGATCATAAAGAACCCGTTTTAACGGTTCTTAGCGATCGTGATGAGTGTGAAAAGGCAGGGGTAATTAGGGATGAAACCAGGCATGCCGCCCGGAGTGGGGATGCACTGTATTACACTACAGTAGTAACACTAGGCCCGGGTGGTTATGGTGCGGTCGAGGATACTGTGAGAGACTTAAACGGAAGTTTAAAAAGCTCAAATCTTACGGCTTTTTTAGTATACGAAATCGTAAACAAAGAAACTCCTGCACATGCTCTGACCCTAAAATCACAGGATAATAGAAATATTAAAGACAAAGGATTGTTCAAAATTATAACCGAGGGCTAAAATGGAGCAGCGCTCCAAAGAGATACCTTTCACAAGGCACAACATGACTTGTCCAGCTTAATGTATCAGTTGAAAGTGGAGAAATTGGGTGATGGCTATTCATCCCTAGACATGTGCTATATTTACAGCAATATCGTGGACCATCAATTTGTTGAGGATACCCAGGCACGTCTTCTCCGCATTGCACACATTACGAACCATAGAATAAAGCGCTTGAGTATTACATATGACAAGCCCTATTATGTGAATATTGCGACTAATCTACTAAGAAATATCTCTCTATATACAGTATATAAGAATGATTGAGGGAAAAAATTTTCCATTAGGTGATGGGAGCTTAACAGTGAGGCTAAACTTTCGTCGCACTGAGTTATAATGACTCGAAGGCCTTTCACACTCTATCGAGGAGTGTGATATCAGCGTTGGAGTGGGCTTGGATCCATTTTTTCAACCATACTACGCACGGCTGTCCCATTGCTGAAGAGGAGCGCCAGATAACTCAGGAGGAAAGCGTTACAATCAGGTTTTAACACGGTAGGAGACATAATGGCGAGGGCTAAACCTAAAGAAGCTCTAAAACAACATTTGAAACGTACACGGGACGAAATCAAAGATGCAAAGAGAAAAATGTGTGGTAGCGGGAAGAAGAAGAGGGCTGTCCGGAAGAAGGGTTTACCAACACGTGGCGTTAAACGTAAAAGGATATCAAAAAAGAAGTAGTGTTCTAAGCGACTGAACCCTATGGTTGATAATTTTTTTAACTGATATAAGCTAAGGATATTGTCCTCACGAATAATAGGCTGATTACTACTTGTCGAGAGAGGTGGCACTATTTCTGACTCGTCATGGCACGCTTCATCCATCCGTGTAGCTCACAATGTTGTAAAACGGAGCTGTCCCTCTTTGATATGCCCCTAACACAAGTTTCTATTGAGCACAGTGACTTTATTTCAATTAGCCCATTAAACACAATTAGTTCCCCGAGTGCCCCTATAGAATTCGTGATACCCAGCTCAGGCCCTTACTTTTTTGATCCAAACTGCATGCACATGTACTCTAAACTACGTATAGCCCATTCAGATGGAACGGACTGCGATGATAAATATGTTGTATTTCCCGAAACAAACTTTCTACACTCCATATTCAGCTAGTGTGATTTATATTTAAATCAGGTCAACATCTCGGCAGGAACGGGTTATTTTCACCTACTAGCTTATCTGGAAAATATCCTCAACTTTTCAAAAGAAGCGAAGGATACCTTTTTAACTGCCGAGGGCTATTATCAGCCTCATGACGAAAGTAGTATAAAGGACAAATTTACAAATTCTAAAAAGAAGATATATGAATGTTTTGGATTCCTGCATACAGACTTCACATTCCAGGAGAAACTGCTTATGAATAGGGTGGATATGAAAATAAAGCTCACCCGCACGAATTCTGAGATCTTCATTAGGATGGTCCATAATTTCACTTTTTAAAATTTTTAATGGTCCAACGGGCTAATGTTGTGGGCATTGGTCCAAGAAACAACATGGTTACCAGTTTTTGGAGTTCCGATAATTTCAGACCCCCTCCCCCCCCACAATTTATATGGGACCTAAAAATTTGACTGAGAAAACGAAAGTTTTTCCGCTTCTCTGTGAATAAACATATGACTGTATTATTTTTTCTTGGTAATAATATATTATTTTAATTAATTATATATTCTAGCGGTGTTAGCGCCACCCTGAAGCATCATCCCAGGCAGCTTCCGGCGATGGGCTCGAAATTAGACCAGCTTATCAAGCCAGCTACAGTATATTTCGAGTGGGAACAAACCTGATTCCAGGTCCCCATTTTTTTTTTTTTTTGCATTTCTTTTTAAACAAAAATGAATTCCTTTTACAATGATTAAAAAATTATACTATGGATACTATGGGCTATGGATACGGACTACTCATCAGACGCTGTGTTCCCGTTTTGCGCGAGAGCTTATAGTAATCTGGCCCATATTGCAGGTGCTTGTGATGAGCTCGGGATTGGGATAACGCAGAAAGAATTCATCGATCAATTTATTCGTTATCCGTTTGACACCTCAGTCAACATCTCAGTCAGAGATAGCTGCGCCTATTAGTGTACTAGTATACCTCGGGTCACACGCCCTAATTGAGGATGACCTATTCATGAGCGTAGTCACTGACTTTTAAAATAGATGCGAATACACTTCAGAGAGTAATGAATAGTGTAGAATCACACGCTCCAAATTTATCGGTGTGTTTGCAAATAATGAAACATTGAAATTGCTAAATACGAGAAAATACGGGGGGAATTATTGTAAACACGGACATTGTTGGTGGGGAAGGGATTTATTGGTTGGCCATCTATTTTAAAAATAGGGAAAGAATGTACTTTTTTAACTCACTCGGGACTCGCCCCTGGAGTGACCCCGTTACTGTAAAATTTCTCGAACAGATGCATATCCCCGAAATTGTCTGGAATCCTTAACAATTACAATGATATTTTATTAATACTTGCGGCATGCACTGCCTTTCATTTCTCTTGCACATGTCACGTGGAAGGGAATTTATAAATTTTTAAAAATTATTCAACCCTTGTCACACTGAGCGGAATAATGAATTGGTATGCATGCAAATAGAAAAAGGTTCCCATTTGTGCGCAATCGATGTATTGTGTAAAGTTTTACTCGTATATATAAAATGTATAATTGCAACAATATTATGTAAAATTTAAGATGTCCCAAATAATGTTAGTCTTGTGCTCTGTAGCTTATTTATTGGATCCTAAATCTCTAATTAATTTAAGCTGAATTGTACTAATTTATAAAATATGATTTCTATCATTTAATAAATTGATGAAAATAGTGTCTTGTTTTTAACAAAAAAAAGCTTACATTAGTTCCCCGACGACCTGGCAATCGTTGGAAAGGATGTGAAACAATAGTTCGACCTCAGTATTAAGGGCACTGGGATGGCTGCGCTGTAATCCCTCCAAATCACCGTCGGTTATTTGCGTTTCTTCAAAACTATCATGAAAAGTGCCTATAACACGTATCGGATCCTCGTCGGACCTTTAAGGAGAAAAGAAATTAACTTGATTAGTTCATACATTTTTCTAATAATGATTCTATTGTGTGAAAGGATGACTAAGCACCGTCACAGAGTATGGAACCGCTGGCAGATATTAAACAATTAACGATTTATCGACATTGAATCTTTTAATTAAATTCCATTTGTTTTCAACAAAATATACACAGAGAAGCATATATATATATATATATATATCCCGAGAATGATAACCAGTTTAATCACAAGCTAGTTTTTAATTTACTACGTAATACGCTGCTTCTTCTCCGCCGCCACAAATTTCTGCAACGTTTTGTGTGGAGAGAAGGTTTCCTCCATCGGCCGCTGCGAAAAGATGGAGCGTAGCCCCTGCAGAAAGGTTCCCGTCTTCAAAGATCTGAGGGGAGCAGTAAAGCTGATGTGTCTGACTGGAAGTGTCTATGATGAGAGAATGTGTAGTTACTCGTTGATAAAAATCACTGTTGTGGGATCCAGCTGAAAATGTTCCCTTTTATATACATGACCCCAATTGGCCCCACCCTCAGAACCCCCCAATATTCGATTCGCGAGTTTCCTGTGCGAGACTTTCAGCCAACCAGAGATCCTGGATTCGTTCTCATGCCCCGCCCATTGGGTTGTAATTGGACGAGACGCGAATTCTGGGGACTTGTCTTTACCAAATATGACTTATTCATTCCACAGATAGAACATTTTTGTTTTAATAATTATATTAACGTTTTTATGTTATAGTTTAAGGATATAATTGTGTCTTAAAGATAAATTTGCATTGAAGCAAAATACTTGTGTAAAAGAGGAAGCATGAATAAGTTACCCAAAAATACAATCTATTTTTAATATAAAGTTATATTAATATTTTTTTGTAATAAGATTTAAAGATATATTGGTGTCTTAAAGACAAATTTGTTTTGAAACACAATAATGGGCGAAAGACGAGAAATGAAATCGCTATCCAGAAATACAATCTATTTTTAATATAAAGTTATATTAATACTTTTTTGTAATAAGATCTAAAGATATATTGGTGTCTTAAAGACAAATTTCTATTGAACCATGAAATAGTTACCCCTAATTTAATTTATATTTTGTTTTAGAAATCATATTAATGCTTTTTATTATAGTTTAGGGATAAATTTGTATATTAAGGTGAAATTTTTTTTGTATTGAACTTAGTTCATCATATTCGATTTTTTGTTTAAAAGATCGTCTACCCAACGTCAAATTGGCCTCGTGGTGTTCCACCATGAGAAGCTTAATAGAGAAACTATTAGCGTTGCCCTTTTTTTGAGACTTTGTCGATCTACCCCCTGCTCCCATAAACGTATTTGTTTATGCTTAATAGCTTTGACTATTAACTACGTCGTATTTAGAGACCTTGTCGGCCTATCAGGAGCTGGTAAGTAAAAGCCGTGAGTAAGGTGGCTTTGGTTAGATGATGGTAAGCTATACTTACCATCACCTGGTGGTTGTGGTTGTGGTGCTGTGTGTTGGTTGTATATTCTTCTTGTGTGGTGGTTATTCGGCATGCACGTATATATTTTGCTATTAGGGCTTTACATGCATCTGTTTTTATATATATATATATATATATATATATATGTGTGTGTGTGTGTGTGTAATAATAGGGGATTTATGGGCGTATATATAGTCGGGGAGTGTATGTGCGTTTGCGTGCGCCAACTGGCTGATTAAGCTAACTGGCGGATTTGGAGTTCTAAGCCAAGTAAGGCTACCTTTGGGGGGTGAGGCCGACCCAGCTTCTCCCCCAAAGAGGTTAAGCGGAGACATTGCAATTGCTCTGCAGTCTAACTTTTTGCAGGCATACTACTAGGGTCTTCTGTAGCCGAGTCCGAAACATTGAAGGCAGAGACTAAGAATTTTATTCTCTTGAAATCATCCTTATCATCTTTACTATATTGGGGAAACGCCAACTGACAATAATTAATTATTCAGTTTCAATGCAAAGATATGCAACTTTTCATTCTCACACATAGTCAGTAGTGTGCATGCATCGAAGGAGAGTGAGGATAGATGGGTGAGGGGTAAAGGCGGAAACTTTTCGTGAATGATTCTGGCAAAGGGCGTAATAAATTTTAATAGCCTAATAGGAAAAAGGCAGAGTAAAATTTTAAGCACAGTTCTGTAAGCAAAGAGTTTGATAAGGGTCAAGAGCGAACAGAAGGGTTAGAAGGGAATAAAAATGAATAATTATATGATGGTGCGGGATGATGGTAATGAAAGAGTGGAGCATAATGGGGAGATAATGGGGAGGGCTGGTGATAAGGGAATAAAAATTAACAATATAAATAGAATACAATTAAGCATACACGTGTGTGTGACGTCATAATATGAATTTTATTGACCACCACACTTCAGCGACCAGCATTATAAAATTAATAATGAAAGAGAGAAATAATAATAATAAATAAATATATAGTGATAAGGGGGATGAGTATGAGGGAAGGAAGGGCTCTAGGCGAATTCGCTCTCCGTAAATTGACTCCCGGTATTTTCGCTCCGGCAAATTCACTCCCTGTAAATTCACATCCCATGTAATTTACTCCTGGTATATTTACTCCCTGTGCCAATTTATGAAGCTAGATATATTTTTTGGTTTTCATATAAGGGTTTAATGGTTTATACCTCAAAGCCACAACCTTTACTTTCGTTTTATTGACCTATAATCACCATTGAAAATAAAACCTAACCTAACGTAAACCTAATCTAACCTCACCTGACCTAACGTAAACCTAACCTAACCTCACCTCACCTGACCTAACGTAAACCTAACCTAACCTATTAAAATTTAAACTACTTAAATTTAAAATTACCTGGAAGTGAAATTACCTGGGAGTGAAATTACCTGGGAGTCATTTTTCCGGAGTGAATTCACCGGGAGTGAAATTACTGGTCACCGGGGGAAAGGTGAGAAGAGAAAAATAAAATAAATAAACAAACACGATGCGCGGGAACGTGAGTAGATGTATGCGCTTGGCCGAGACTGAAAGGCTAACCTCGTTATTCATCTCACTTAAATCTGGAGGGAGCCTAAAGGTACCTATGCAAAAAACTATCATCCGAGGATGGGACATACAAGAGCTTCCCTTTGAGATTCATCCCCTCTTCTTCGACAACTAAGCAAATATAAAACGCACCATCATACACATATATTTATAAATATTTTCTTATGCCCTAGTAGTATAGCCGCAAAAGGAGAGAGTGCAGGAATGTTGCAATTTATTACGTAATGTTGCATTGTTGCAAAGGGGGTGAGGTTGTTGCAAAGGGGGTGGGGTTGTTGCAACGGGGGGAGGGTGTTGCAAAAAATCCCCCAAAGGGGGGTAGGGGATGCTGCAGGTGCAACAAGGAAAACTTGGAGGCGGCGTTATCCCCCAAGAGAGAGAAAGGAGGAGAGGTGTTCACCTGGCAGGAGCCAAGTGCATATTAAGACTTCGGCCGAGTAGGCGTTGTCTTATAGGCTCCTAATCAGCCAGTTGGCTGAGCCAAGGGGGGAGGGGTACACCTGAAGGAGAGAGAGAGAGAGAGAGAGTAGCGGATTGCAAGGCATGCAACTTGGAGGCGGAGTTCTCCCCCAAGCTATTTTCGTTTACCTAACCTAAGAGGCCTCTCAGGGGTTTTCCCAAAGGGCCAGAAAGAGAAAGGACCAGAGGTCCTTGCTCGGCTGGGAGCCGAGCTTGAATGACTCCGTCATCATCTTCTCACTCTTTTATAGACCTCTATTCCGGCTGAGTTGCCAGATAGCGCCATGTATTCAGTTGCCAGATAGCAAAAACCATATAAAATACCACAATATATTTATATACTTAATCAATTCATTGTTGGAAGATTCAACTGTTTATTTAAACAAACGCTCCAATAAATCACTTAATTCCTATTTAAATACCGAATAACAGTGGGAAAAACGAAAGGAGAAGAAACCTTGCGAAGAAAGTTGAAATTAACCAAAACACACGCGCGTCCCCAATCTCCTCACCCATCTGTGTTTATATATATATATATATATATATATATATATATATATATATATATAGAAAGAATCATAATAACCGTGTCTATTTAATTTTGTCAACCCTTTTATATATATATATATATATATATATATATATATATATATAAATTGAATTTCACCGAATTAAAACCCAAAAAGCACGCTCATCCCCAATCTCCTCACCCCATCTGTGTTTGTATATATAAACGAATGAACAACTCGTGCACACACGCACACGCATCGGTACATATCATGTGAATGAAAATCAGAAAAAATGCCAAACGTATATTAATTTAAACCAAATGATGCTAAATAATGTATACAAAAATGAATTTTCTCCTTTCAATTATTCAATATAACAAATTAATCATTAAGCGTTGTTTTTCCTTTCACGAGGAAAGGATTTCTGTAAGTGTCTATAATTTACTCACAAGAAACATGATTTTATATATATGGAGGGTTGTAATATCTCGTTTCACCGAATTAAAACATTAACTTTATTCCTATTTTTTATTAAATATCGAATAACGGTGGGAAACTTACGAAGATAGATGGAAATAAACCAAAACACACGATCGTATTCTCAAATCTATACACACACAAGCACGCACACACACACACACACACGCACACGAGGAAAGGGATACCGAAAATCTGGGCCAAATCGAATCACACCTGATTGCCAGAGGCTTTTTTTTTCTGACCATAATTTTACCTTTCGTCCAGTCAACTTGAACAAAACCTCTCTTGACTCCGAATCTTAGCAAACCTGAAAGTACTAATAATTATATATATATATATATATATATATATACTGTATATATATATATATATATATATATATATATATATATATATATATATATATATATACTGTATATATATAGAAAGAAAGAAAGAGAGAGAGAGTTTTGTTCATTAATAAATAAAGGAATATGCTTGTATCTTTGTGAAAAATATTTACCTTAATTTTTAGTTAACTACATCTTAACTGCTTAAATCTTTGATTTTAATATTCATGCTGGCGGAAAATTATTGAAATCACGGAAAACTTTTTGGAATGAAAAACCAATTTTTTCTACTATGAAAATGGGCGATCGCGAAGGAATTTTGTTCGAACTTCCTCTCTCCCTCTCTCAAAGACGCAATTCACCTCCTCTTCTAGCTTTTTCGTGCGTTTGACTTGTAAATAAAAATGTTTTCATTAAATGCGTTGATTATTTCTCTTTACTTGCAAACTTGTATGGCTTCATCTTCTTAGTTTACACACACACACACACACACACTATATATATATACAGTGCCCGCGAAAAGTATCCGATCACCCTGTTTTGACAAACTTCCACTGATATTTCCTTGCACCATACCTTTTTGATGGCCTCTTGTAATTTTTCGACTGAGCCAGTGTCGTGGCATTCAACCTTATTTTTTATTATTAGCCACAGATTTTCTATCGGATTGAGATCTGGACTATTACCAGGCCAATCCAAAATATCAAATTTATTGTCAGTAATCCATTTTGTCACTATTTTGGCCCTGTGACATGGTGCACCATCATGCATGTATGTTTTTGTCCTTTGGATTGCCATTGCCATTGGAAGTTTATCCTGTAGCATTGCTAAATACCGTGCACCATTCATAGTTGTGTTCTTCGGAAGAAAATATAAGTTTCCACGCCCATAGTAACCGAAACAACCCCAAACCATCACACTTGGAGGGTGTTTCATTGTCTTTAGGGTGTATTTAGGGTCCATCCTATTTGAGCCAATAGGCCGGCGAACCTTTTTTGGACAACTTCTGAATGTCAAAAATGTCGACTCATCGCTAAATAAAACCTTCTTCCAGTCATCAACAGTCCAATGAATGTATTTTTTACAAAATGCGACACGTTTTTTACGCATTTTTTCATTAATGAACGTTTCTTAGCAGCATGGCGAGATGGTAATCCGAGTTCTTTTTGGAGCCGCTCCTGGATAGTTCGTTCAGAAACACCAGATAACAAATTATTCATATTAAATTTATTTCTTTCGCAGTTATTGTTGGGTTTTTCAATACTAAACGTTTCATAAGTTTGTCTGTTCGCGAACTTGTTTTTCTCGGTCTGCCAGATCGTTTTTTAGGGACTGGCGTGGTTAGGCCACCATTGTTCTTAGCCCGTGAAACCCATAAATTAACGGTACTTTGGGATATGTTTAATTCCTTAGCTATCTGTCTCTGTAATTTCCCACATGCATGCAAAGCAACAATAGCACCTCGACAATCACTCTTAAGTTGTTTTTTAGCACACATTATATATAAATTTTATTTACACCACTTTCTGTAAAAAAAAAAAAAATATCAAGAATTTACACAAACAGTGAAATCTGACAAATTTGAGACACAGCCACCCGCAACGAAGGCTACCAGAACACTAATTTGAGAATGCGTTGGATAGCTCTCATATCAGCGAGCAACCTCAAAGTTACCAGATGTCGCTAGAACAAATAGAAAGTGAATTACGTGTCTCTGAATATCAAGGGAAAATATTGTATTTTCTTGAGTGATCGGATACTTTTCGCGGGCACTGTATATATAATATATATATATATATATTAAACACAGACTGTGCATGGAACAAGGAACTCTTCTGGGAAAATTAAATCTACTATAGTCCGAATAAGTAATGGTAAATGACAAATACCATAGTTTTTCTTTTCATGATGATAGCCCGACGTGGGCAACGGGTCTCTCGCAAAGAGGTCCCATAAATATAGCTTCCCTCACCAGCTATCTGCAAAGCAGACAGGATCCAGCTTTGGGACATGGATCTAGGGTTTAAAGCAAGCCTAGTCCACTACATTCAGAACCTCTATATAAGTAAAAGACTCGTTGCATTCACGTCGGATTGAATAAATCAAAGAAAAAGGGGTAACTATTGTATTTTTAGCCAAAAAAAAAACAAACTTAAACCTCAACCGGGACATTGAGCGTCCACTTTTCAAGGCACGTAACACGTCCGTTTAATATACACAAACTCAGAATGGTCCCCTGAGAAACTTATATGTTAAACACAGACGACCGTGCATGGAACAAGGAACTCTTCTGGGAAAATTAAATCCACTATAGTCCGAATAAGTAATGGTAAATGACAAATACCATAGTTTTTCTTTTTCATTATGATAGCCCGACGTGGGCAACGGGTCTCTCGCAAAGAGGTCCCATACATATAGCTTCCCTCACCACCTATCTGCAAAGCAGACAGGATCCAGCTTTGGGACATGGATCTAGGGTTTAAAGCAAGCCTAGTCCCACTACATTCAGAACCTCTATATAAGTAAAAGACTCGTTGCATTCACGTCGGATTGAATAAATCAAAGAAAAAGGGGTAACTATTGTATTTTTAGCCAAAAAAAACAAAACTTAAACCTCAACCGGGACATTGAGCGTCCACTTTTCAAGGCACGTAACACGTCCGTTTAATATACACAAACTCAGAATGGTCCCCTGAGAAACTTATATGTTAAACACAGACCGTGCATGGAACAAGGAACTCTTCTGGGAAAATTAAATCCACTATAGTCCGAATAAGTGAATGCAACGAGTCTTTTACTTATATAGAGGTTCTGAATGTAGTGGGACTAGGCTTGCTTTAAACCCTAGATCCATGTCCCAAAGCTGGATCCTGTCTGCTTTGCAGATAGCTGGTGAGGGAAGCTATATTTATGGGACCTCTTTGCGAGAGACCCGTTGCCCACGTCGGGCTATCATCATGAAAAAGAAAAACTATGGTATTTGTCATTTACCATTACTTATTCGGACTATAGTGGATTTAATTTTCCCAGAAGAGTTCCTTGTTCCATGCACGGTCTGTGTTTAACATATAAGTTTCTCAGGGAACCATTCTGAGTTTGTGTGTGTATATATATATATATATATGTAGGGTGGTACAAATTACAGTAGTAATAATAATAATTAACTCCTTTTCGCCGAATTTGAAAGATCTGGAGTTATAATTTCAATAAAGAACAGAGTTAAAATAAATCAGATGACTGAGCGCGAAAGCTGAACCATGCACCCTTTGCATTAAACAAACGTGGTTGCGACTTGCAACGAACTATGTACACCCTTTTAAAGGTCTGGAAGCAGCTGTTACCCTTAAAAGCCCAAATCTCCAAATCTCCAAATCAATATGGCATCCGTAATAATAGAAAAACGGAAATGGCTATTTTAAATCTTATGGAAAATGTAAATATAGCTAAGGAGAACAAAGAAATAATGATATCAATAAACTCTTCCTAAATACCAGTAAAACAAATTTCATGATTTTTACTAATAAAAGAAATGTATATCTTGATGAATTTAATGTTAATGAAATCGCCATAAAGGAGTGTACTTTAACAAAATTTCTTGGTGTAGTGCTAGATAAGAATCTGCAATGGAGTGATCATGTAAATTATATCTTTTAACTAATATTTTGGGAAAACTCTGAGTAAATGGAAATATTATTGTCTCGAAAACTATGGGTGATAGAAACATTCTGAAACCATATTTGGAATCAGCATCAAAATTTCTATAAGAAACACCAAATAGTTTTCAAGAAACAAAAATGTTGTTCCGTAGTGTAATTAACTCTTTCTCGCCGAATTGGAAAGGTTTTCACTCCGCCTTAGACTCACAGTTTAACGTGGATTCAGAAATACATCTCGTCAGGGAATGAAGCTATATTTTTTTAATGCAAAAATACTATTAAATATAGTTAACCTGGAAAAAAGAAAGTAAAATTAAATTAGTACACTTAATTTTAACTAATATTTTGGGGAAAACTCTGAGTAAATGGAAATATTATTTTCTCGAAAACTATGGGTGATAGAAACATTCTGAAACCATACTTGGAATCAGCATCAAAAGTTCTATAAGAAACATCAAATAGTTTTCAAGAAACAAAAATGTTGTTCCCTAGTGTAATTAACTCTTTCTCGCCGATGTGCCATTATGGTCAGTTCTCCACATACGTAGCAAAATGTATCTCTGTCCCTAGTGTAATTAACTCTTTCTCGCCGAATTGGAAAGCTTTTCACCGACCTTAGACCTACAGTTTAACGTGGATTCAGAAATACATCTCGTCAGGGAATGATTGCTCACTATTTCATCGAGATAATTAAAGCTCATATACAGGACCTGCATTGTCTATAAGATCTGTGGCGCGTGGAGCCTTCAGAAGAGGTGCCAGATACCATTGTATACATTATTATGGAGAGTTGCATAGATACCATTGCTCAGGTACACAGTTGCCAGATTGTACCATTTATTTTCTTAGAAGTTGGTTTAGAATTCCGCTAGTAGGTTTAGAAGGCGTAACATGATGTAATTAACCAAAAGAATTAAGTAAAACAACATGCATCATTCTGTTTATTATAATATATAGAAAATAAATATACATTTGAATGATAATAGAAATGAGGAATATGCATATAATCCGTCAATATAACAGTACAGGAGAAATATACACACACACACACACACACACACACACACACACACAATTATGGAGATATATAGAAATAAATATACATTTGAATGGTCAATAATAATAGAAATGAGGAATATGCATATAATCCTTCAATATAACAGTACAGGAGAAATATCACACAAATATATAAATACATTTCACTTTTTTTTCAAAATACTAAACTCGCACTTAATCGAGTTTACAATTACATCATTATTGCTCTGCATTACGCAGTATGTGCGGTTTAATAATATTTCACCGCTTTAAGTATAGGGAAACCTGTACTCGATATGAAGGGCTTTCATATCGTTCAGTACTATTTTTGTTCCCACTTTACAACCGGATGGTAAGTCGTCTTTAAATACGTCTAGAATACAATCAAAAGCACGCACAAAGAGTTCATCGTTAGCTACATTATTAAACACAAGTTTATAAACACGCTTTTCCAATCGAGGGTTTATTTCTACCGACCCGAGCTTTTCAATCGTGAACTCGTCTTCACTCAACATAGCGGCAATTGAAATAATCTTCTAAATCGTTACGACAACTGCGCGTTATATAAAGAAATAGTTCTTCAGGATAATTTTCACGAACTAGGCACATTTTATAATGTTTGACTAAACATCTTCACACTCCGGCGCACTATTTGAGAGGAACATATGCTCATATTTTTCCTTTCTGCCCATCAAACGATACTCGTCTCTAAAGTCTGTTAAAAACTCACGTAGGGCACTAGCCACAACCTCACTACGAACCTCATCATGATATACATTAATATAGTGATAAAAATACTTAAGATTATCCATGATTACGAGATTCACATTTTCATTCGTAGGGTATGAGTAATCGACATGGTGTAACATGACGTCATACCGCTTGTGACACCACCCATCCACAAGACTCATTATCCATACCTGCTGCTTCTCTTCTGCACGCGTTGTTTCTTTTACTTCACGGTATATGTGAGACTTTATAAAGTTTAGCTCTACAGCATACTTCATTCAGCACATCGTCTGTGCAACGAAAGCCTTCAACGGTCTCACCAGAACATCCGTAGAGTATTGTACATCTTGCAACTTCGCACAATCCAATGTGGTTTTAAAAGAGGCATAGGACGGGGGAATAGGAAGTTTTTCGGTATCCAGCACATCCTGGCACTTTGCTGAATACCATTTCATAAACGTTGTACAAGCAATATTAAAGGCAGCCATTTGAATACACGTCTGATCTCTTTTTTTTTCTTCTACGCTGGCGAATACACGTCTGATCTCAAGGGCTTACTGCAGTCGACTGACCAAGCAGGGAATCACAGATAGTAGCATGACTCATGTTGCTGGTCTTACAGTGGGCGGAGCTTAGAACTTTCACCTGTGCACACACACACACACACACACAACAGTGGGCGGAGCTTAGAACTTTCGGGTCAATCCCAGAATAGGCACCTGATGTACCTCAATCCCAGATGAAGCACCTGCGTTCAACCTCAATCCCAGAATAGGCACCTTGCAAGGAATTAAATAAAAAAAACCTGATGATTACAAAATTTATTGTTTATACAAAGTTTATTACAAATGTAATAAAGGCAAAGTTATAAAAGGTTTAAAGTGGTTTAATGAATAAAGAAAAATTTTAGATATTATAAATTCCTGCAATATGAACCCGAATGTTTCTGAATCCAAATCAAACTGGTAAGAATAGCAAAACTAACCAAAAAGCAGAAGATATAGCAAAAGATTAGGTTAGGTTAGGTTAGGTTAGGTTAGAGTTGATTTTTTCAAATATTGATAAAAACAATGAAATTATCTCTAAAAACTGTTTATATTTTTTTCTCCTCAATCCCAGATTAAGCACCTGTGTTTTGCCTCAATCCCAGATTAAGCACCTAAAAATGATTTCAGGTGCCTATTCTGGGATTGATCCGAACTTTCACCTGTGCACACACAAAGGAGAAAGTGAAACGCTAATTGAAACATGATTTATTTAATAAACGAGATATTCAAGTTATATATATTTACAAATACGATTTAATAAACGAGATATTCAAGTTATATATATATTTACAAATACGTGTAATAAATAAGTTAACAATAGGCACATCAATGATTATATTCAAGACATAAATATTTAAAAACACGTGATAAATAAGTTAACAATTGAAATTATGTTAACACAAGAAATAACAGAAAACACAAGAAAAAACAAATGCTTAGATTTGGTGATCACAAACAACAGTAACCTAATACTTTAAAGAAAGTATTCTATTAAATACTTTTAGCATATGTTCACGAATTAATACCGGTTTTAAAATAGATTCGAGACGAAGACCGTCTGGACTGATTTTATAGAAATTCAAGGATTCCAAGTTGATCACGAGAGAAGTTATGTAGTCATCTTCCATGCTGCAAAATCTCGTCGTTTGCCTGTCTGCTCAGAGCACCGACAAGAGGTAAGATCGAATCCACATCAACACAAAATTTTAGTCGCTAAAATAGCAGCCTGAGTATTGTTCATGTTCTAAATTATCTTTGATTCGTTTTGGTAAAATTGAGTAAACTGCAGCCTTTGTTTCCTGATCAGAAACGCTCCGTCTTTTTCTGGTATGGTGCAAGGTTTCGTTGCAACCATATTCACTGCTCGAGTCTACTTCACAGTCGTTGCCTTCTAATCTAGATTTACGCTCTTCACTAATGCATTCAATGGGTGAATAATAATCTTGGTTGATATTATTGACACCACAATCGAGAGGGCTCACTGGGGTAACGGACACTTCAGGTAATGGTGCGGGCGCTTGAGGTGGGTAGGGGACAATCTCCTCAGGTTGCCCTTGTGGCGGGGAAAATATTGTGTGGAGGTAATTATGTGCTGCTTCTAAGTAAACAAAATGGGCTTTATGTAACACAGTGGCAACTAATAATGATTTATGCAAAGATGCACCAGCTCTTCTGGAACGTCTGGATGCAATTTTACCGAGCGATATATTTATCAACTTTTGTGCTTCAAACCCGTTTGGAACGTCAGGTATCATGTTCACCACCTAGGAATTGGTCAAGGCACAGAGAGCTAACTAACACGACTCTATCCTCTATTTCCAATCTTGTAATGAGTTAAAGTGAAAGTTTCGCCTGCCTTTACACAATGTCGTTTTGACGTCATTATCAAGCTCCACGCAGGGATTTTCCAGGTAGTAGCATGAATCACGTTACTGTTCTTTCACCTGCACACACACACACACACACGCACACACACACACGCAAACACACACGCACACACACGCTAATTGAAACATGATTTATTTAATAAAATAATATTCAAGCTATATATATATTTACATACACGTGTAATAAATAAGTTAACAATAGGCACATCAAAGATTATATTTAAGGTGTGTATATATATATTTACAAACGTGTGATAAATAAGTTAACAATTGAATTTCTGTGTTAACATAATTTCATTTGTTAACTTATTTATTACACACGTTTTTAAATATATATGTCTTGAATATAATCATTGATGTGTCTATTGTTAACATATTTATTACACGTGTTTGTAAATATATATAGCTTGAATATTTCTTTTATTAAATAAATCATGTTTCAATTAGCGTGTGTGTGTGTGTTGCGTGTGTGTGTGTGTGTGTGTGTGTGTGTGTGTGTGCAGGTGAAAGAACAGCAACGTGATTCATGCTACTACCTGGAAAATCCCTGCGTGGAGCTTGATAATGACGTCAAAACGACATTGTATAAAGGCAGGCGAAACTTTCACTTTAACTCATTACAAGATTGGAAATAGAGGATAGAGTCGTGTTAGTTAGCTATCTGTGTCTTGACCAATTCCTAGGTGGTGAACATGATATCTGACGTTCCAAACGGGTTTGAAGCACACAAGTTGATAAATATATCGCTCGGTAAAATTGCATCCAGACGTTCCAGAAGAGCTGGTGCATCTTTGCATAAATCATTATTAGTTGCCACTGTGTTACATAAAGCCCATTTTGTTTACTTAGAAGCAGCACATAATTACCTCCACACAATATTTTCCCCGCCACAAGGGCAACCTGAGGAGATTGTCCCCTACCCACCTCAAGCGCCCGCACCATTACCTGAAGTGTCCGTTACCCCAGTGAGCCCTCTCGATTGTGGTGTCAATAATATCAACCAAGATGATTATTCACCCATTGAATGCATTAGTGAAGAGCGTAAATCTAGATTAGAAGGCAACAACTGTGAAGTAGACTCGAGCAGTGAATACGGTTGCAACGAAACCTTGCACCCCTCACGATGACACGATGCCGATTCCGGCACCTCCACAGTATGGACTGGATTCTTTAGAAGACGAAAAGGAATCCGACGAAGGTGCGATTGGCGTAGATGCGGGACCTTCGCCGATCTTGACTACACACCTGACGAAGAGCAATCAGAGCCGGAGAGGCTTACCCAAAACGAGTTGAATGACCTCATTTGAGACCTAGCCCTCTCCAAAGAGAAATCTGAACTTCTCTCCTCGAGACTCAAGCAGAAACACTTACTTGAGAAGAACGTCCGAGTGTGTCACTATCGAAAACGAAACCATGATTTGGCGGCATTCTTTACAGTAGACGGTCCGCTCTGCTATTGTCATGATATCAATAGACTTTTCGAGAACTTGTCACAAGTACATACACCATCTGAGTGGCGCCTCTTCATTGATTCCTCACAGCGAAGCTTGAAAGCGGTTCTCCTGCATAACGGGAACTTAAAGCCGTCCATCCCGATCACCCACTCCGTTCATCTAAAGGAGATGTACGATAACATGACTATACTACTCGAAGCAATCCAATACAGCACTCATCAATGGAATATCGGTAGTGATCTCAAAGTCATTGGTATGTTAATAGGCATGCAAGGAGAGTTCACGAAATACTGTTGTTTTCTCTGCCTATGGGACAGCCGTGCTACCGCGGATCATCACATCAGACGTGACTGGCACCAAAGAAGCACATACGAGCCAGAAACGGGCAGTGTCCAGTGTGTTCCTTTAGTTGATCCAAAGAAGATTTTCTTGCCACCTCTCCACATTAAGCTCGGCTTAATGAAAAATTTTGTGAAAGCGATTGGTAAGGCGAATTCGAGAGGGTTTCGATACCTTGTTGAGAAATTTGCGAAAATTAGTGCCGCGAAATTGAAGGAGGGAATCTTTGTGGGGCCCCAAATCAGGGGAGTTTTGCAGGATGAAGTCTTTGGAGAAAGCCTCAATGCCTTAGAAATAAAAGCATGACAGGCTTTCAAGTGAATTTGTGGAAACTTCTTTGGTATCCACAAGTCTCCCGCATACGAAGATGGAGTTCAGAAACTGCTAGATGCATATCAAGAAATGGGCTGTCGCATGTCCTTGAAAATACATCTTTTACACTCGCATCTAGATTTTTTCCTGAAAACCTTGGCGCGGTGAGTGACGAACAGGGAAAACGCTTCCATCAAGCCATCCAGTCAATGGAAAATTGCTACCAAGGTTTCTGGAACAAAAGTATGCTGGCAGACTACTGCTGGATGTTGTACCGCGACTATCCGGACAAGGTTTAGGAAAGAAAATCGTACTCCCAACGTTTTTAGGTTGGGAGTAATTAACACCAGTCATATCGTACTCGCAACGTTTTTAGGTTGGTGTACGTTTCTGTTTATGAATAAAGTTGTACTTTTAAGTGGCTTTCCTAACTACTCTATTTAAGAAATACACAAATAAATGCACAACAATTTGGCTAACTAGGGAAAAATTTGGAAAAATAAAATTTTTTAACCAAAATAATAATAAAAAAAGTAAACAAAATTTAACTTGAATATACGTGAATGTACGGTAATATTATTATTGGCACATTAAATAAAATTATTCTATGCTAACTATGATAGTGGAAAGAACTCGGTTTCAATAAAAAGAAATGTATAACTGGTGTATGGAATGCTCACTGTGTTTTGTGTTAATTCTGGCTTGATACTAATTATTAACTGTTAATTATACTGACTTCTCAAATGTTTAGTAATTAATTTGATAAAAGATCTGTACTTAACAAGATTCCTAAGGCGAAATCCTTGAAGACGTGTCCTGAAGACGTGTCTTGTTGGCCACTTGTTCCTGGACGAATAATGGTCGTGGAGAACTTGGAGTCGTGACACACCGGTCAACTGAATGTTGGTTCTAGTTCCAGGGTCTAGAAGACTGGAAGAATCCTGGATGCAGAGGTCGCCAGTTGTTAACCCCTTCGCCTATGGCCTTGGGCGGTTCGAAGTTGAGGGGGTTCTGGTTAGGTGGTAGCAACGGATTTGTTACTCTGGAGTAGCTGGTACAGTATAGGGAATCGCAGTAGTTTCTCCTATACTACTCTCCGATTTCTTCTTGTAGTGGATCGGAGGATTCTGTGAAGCTTACAAAATTCTCTGAAGGTTCACCGATTCTTCTTGTAACGTATCATGAAATTATTTTTCTCTATTTAAGACTAAGTTCTCTGAAGAGAGCAAGGCTCGAGGGAGAAGGCAAAGATATCCTCTTACTGTAGTTTACTGCTAAAATGTTACAGGTAATGTTCAGCCTCTAAGTTAGATCAGAAAAATCAGAATCAGGATGATAATTTGGAAAATTGTTTGACTATTTCTACTAAATATTTGGTGACATCATTATTATTTAATGTTGACCTGTCTTGTTTTTTATTATGCTTTGGTAACCTTTGGTTAGCTTCCGCCAGAATTGTTCATTCTGACCAAGGTCAAGGTTTTCACTCCACCTTAGACCTATAGTTTAACGTGGAATCCAAACTACGCCCCACCAGTAGCCCAGCGTCTTAACCACTAGGCCACCCAGGGTACCTATTTATTTACCAACCACTTTCTTTATTTTATGGAAGGATGAACAGTTGGGTTTTGCTGCGCGCCGGCTGCCGTCAACGGGTCTCGATCCCTGGACTCGATCAATAGGCTGAATTATTTTGCAAAATATTTGAAGATAAGGTAAATGTTTTAGCAGTGTCTAGACACATAAGCAAGATATTTGAAGATGAAGCTATATTTTTATTTTAAACCGCATATTAACAGATCTGATGTTATCATGATATGCCGAGTTAACCTAAAATGGAAATTGAAATATGCATTTTATTTTGAATTACAATTAAAAATGCATATGAGCAAAAATTAAATGCTTAAGATTTAAAATTAAACGTTAAACAAGACATGACTTCATCTTTTACAACAAAGAGAGAATGTATACAGAAAATGAACACTGTAGAATTTAACGAGATTACATTATTAAACTAAATCTAAAAAAATTATTAAGTACTTAAAAAAGAAATAATTCACCAATTATTCAGCAAAAATAAAGTAGAAAGCAAATAAAAAATTTTATTCGAACTGTGTCAGCGTTATATGAGTTTGGAATCTATATGTAAAAATGAATATATGAATAATATACGAATTATACGAATGACTATAAGAATTATACGAATGAATATAAGAATTATACGAATGGATATACGAATTATACGAATGGATATAAGAATTATATGAATGAATATAAGAATTATATGAATGAATATAAGAATTATATGAATGAATATAAGAATTATATGAATGAATATAAAACTTATATGAATGAATATAAAACTTATATGAAGGAATATAGAACTTATATGAATGAATATAGAACTTATATGAATGAATATAAGAATTATATGAATGAATATAAGAATATAGTAATATAGGAATTATACATTGTTCATTTTTACACTTGTACGCATCGTGTCTTCTGACCCTGCAGGCACCACAGTTCGCCCAACAGCCAGCTGCAGTAGTTGTCCCCCAGCTACAAAATCCAGAGGTAAGAAGCTAGTGAGCATGTTATGAGAAATGAGATAAAAAAATATTCTGTTGCAATTGTTACAATGTATATTTGAGTGACGTGAGTAAACTGAGTAAATATTTGTTGTTTTTTCTCAAGCAATTAAAATTCATTGAAATTTATTTGAGTTTTTGTTCTTATTTTTCAGTTAATATTTCACCTATAGAGGAGCAGAGATGGAATCAGCATCCCACACACCAGTGTCTCCACTTTTGAAACAACATCCTTTTTCACATCAAGCTAGCAACATCCTCTCTTGCAGCAACTTTACACCAACAGCTTTCCATGCAGCAGCATCTACGCTTTCAAGTTCTCCATGCTATTCAGCAAGGAAAAAATTTGTGAGCACAAAGCATTCTTAACAACATTGTAGGTTTGGAACTCCTGAGAAGTTGCCGTATAATCTTTTGCCAATTTAGAAGTGACTCTGTACTTTATCACAAAGAAAGGAAAAATGCAGCTAACAAACCAGTCATGAGACAAATAACTCAGGAGCTACTAAAACTTTGGCAGCAAGCCTCAATCTCACAGTTCAGGAAAAAGCAGTTTCAAAAGGTAGCAAGATTCATAGAAAGAGGAGCAACGTTGAGTAAATCAGATATGTGCCTGTGAATGTAATTTAAAATCACATACAGACATAGGATGCAGTGATGATTGTGAAGAAATTCACATGGATTGCATATGTCGGAGAGATTAAAAAGTACCAAAAGAGGAATTACAGTTTCTACTTGATCAGAGGAGTGATCGTAAAATGTAAATAGGTAGTGTAGCTGTGCATGTCACACAAATTTTACAAAAGAGATACAAGAGGAAGCTCTTAGAACAACTAAGTAAAGAAAAGAAAACCATCAATCGTTCCACTGAAGTTCAACCTTTGAGCTTAGTAGAAAATTCTTCAGATGAAGACAGTGACAATGGGATAACAGAAACTGAATTCTGTGGTTTTGAAAATACTGGAAGCCAAATGAGAATGTCTTTGCGGCATGTTGCAATGCAGGCAGATAGGTTTGGTGTATCAGATAGTGTTACTGCAACTCCTGCAACTGCAACTTTGATAGACGGTGGTATGATCACCAAATAAGATGAACATCTCGTAATAGACGTAAAGTGCGGAGAGAAAGAGAAAGACTTCGAAAAATATTGAAAAATGATAAAGCGAATCCTATTACTTCCATATTATACTTTGATGGTCGAAAGGATCAGACTAACTAAAGTGAAAGTCAATAATAGGTGGTACAGTGAAAAGAAGAGTGAAGAACACTATGTAATGATTGCTGAACCAGGTGAAGAGTATATTACCCATCAGAAACCAGCATCGTGTAAGGCTGCAGACATAGCAAATTCAGTATTGTCAGATATTAAAGAGGAACATCTACAAAATGATATACTGTAGCTGTAATAGGCTGTGATAGCACAAATACCAACACTGGTTATAAAGGAGGTGCGATTCATGTCATGGAGAAAACACTTGGTAAGGGTTCATTTGAATGCTTCATACAAGTGAATTACCTCTGAGATATATTTTTGAAACATTGAATGGTACATCTTGGGGAAGTACCTTTAGTGATCCTTTTGGGAAAGCCATTCAGTTTTGTGAAAACACTCCAGTAGTACAATTCAAACCTATAACTTGTGGTAAAGAACTATTGTATCTGCCACAAGACATTGCTAATGATCTTAGTGGAGATCAGCAGTATTTACAGTATACCGTATTATTTTATCAATCAGAAATGGTACAGTTGATGAACACGATGCTCATGTAAAGCCAGGTCTTCTTAGTCATGCTAGATGGTTAACTCTTGCGAATAGGGTTTGTAGGCTTTATTTTTCAACAGTGAAACCAACAAAGAAACTTTACACAATAAATTTGTGACAAATTATGGTCCTAATTGGTTTGACATCAAGTGTAGACCTAATTACATAGATGGCCCAAGGCACGTGTTTTCTGCTATTAATAGGGTTAAGCATTTGCCTAGAGAATCAGTAGAAATTGTTAAGAAGTATATATCCCGAAATGCATACTTTGCTGACCCGTTTAAATGAGACTGGTCAACATTTAGAATTGAGAGATTTCAAGGTTCATAATCTTAATTTTAATGCAAAGAACTGGTATGAAATAATTAATTGGAATGATACTAAATTAAGTGAACCACCTCTTACAATGAAGCTAACAAAAGCAAACCACTTTAGCTATCAAAGAAAACGCATTGAACATTCTAAATTATAGCAATCATACCCAGAATGTAGAACGTTGTATTAAATTAGTGACGGACTCTTCAAGTTCGATATTTACTGTAGGTTTGAAGCACAAGATGTATTTATGTGAGCTAGAATGATTTCACTTAGTCTGATGCCAGACGTAGGAACCAAAAAGGATTTTGCTAAAAGTTTGCCTTCTTTATTCGAAAAGTTAAGATTGTTTCTTGCAGTTACCATTTGTGTACTGATTTGGTGTGTTTCTCTTCTCTATATGTATTTAATAAAACAAATTAAAAAAATATATTATTTTTCTTTCTTAGTTTCCTTATATTCCTTGCAACAGAAGACTAAATTTGAAAATATCAATAATCCAGAAAAGAAAAAGTAAATCGAAATTCATTAAATAATCTGAAATTTATTTGCAGAAGATATATTTTTAAGTTTTGTGTCGGTTATATCTATTTGTTTCCCCCACAACATAGTAAAAAATCAGTTATAAACCACCGTAAGCCCAGTTACGACACCCATGTTATATTTTGGCAAAAATGGAATAGTTTAAGATATTGTAGAATATTATCTAAATTTTCTTTGTGTTTCTTTGTTAAAACCACAATATAATTTCAGTGTGCCAAAAGGGAAATTTTTATTTTGTCTGGTTTCACTCAGCCCTAATACTGTATATATATTATATATATAATATATAGTGGCCAATTTATAGTGTTGTATTTTAATGCCCAGTTTGTAGCCATAGTTTAGATGCGTAGATCGGTACTATAAGGAATGATGGTAATTACCATTATTTGATAATGATTATAAGTGAATGTTATTAATGAATGCTTTGGCCGAGGTCACCAGATCTTTCAGATCAAAGTAATGTTATTAATTAAGTTATTAATAAGGTTGATTGATAGATTGAGTTTTCTTCTTTTATTTAACACAAAATAAATTGATTAATGAAAACGACAGTATTGGTTATTGCTGATTCTTTACATTGGAAATACTGTAATGTGTACACTTGAATTAATGCTTACAATATGACAATTAATAACGCGCGGCAGATTGATAGATTCTTTATATAAAGTTAATTGAGTGATATTAAAAGGCCAATGAGGCCTTGCACGAATGATGTTCACATGGTGGTAGCTCGTGGGTCACTAGTTGGTGTTCGAAGAACGATGAGACGTTGAGGTGAAACCGTGAAGGTATGAGGCGTCCTGATGTCCCTGTAACGAAGTTGAGAGGTGATAGACAAGGCATGTCCTCATGCCTTGCGTGAACCTCGCAATGTAACGTCATCTTGGTCTTGCTTGTTATGACGTCTCTTTGTCGAGTTTGGTTTGATGAGTTACATCGCATTGTTGATGGCATGTTGCTAAGGTGTTTTGGAATACGTCTCTGTCAGGTCCAGTTGGCCTATATATATATATATACACATTTTTGTTGAGTTTGAACGACGGTTCAGGATCGACCTGCGGTCGACCCTCTGCAGCATCCCGCCTCATTTGCGGGACTTGTGAAGGAGGATTGCTCTCTGATCGCCTCCTGCCCTCGTAGCCAGCCACGCATGGCTGGTCAGGGACTTTGCACAAGAATCTGTCCAGCTGGTTCTTGAAATTATTCAGGTTGGTGTGCTGGAGATTCCTCACTTCTTTTGGAAGGACATTGAAAAGCTTTGGGCCCCGTATTCTGAGGGTATTTTCCACCCTCGTTTCATGGCTCCTTGTCCCACCGCAGCTGGGCCGTACAAAATCTGCCTCTTCTCTCATTCCAGTTTGTTCTACTTCATTTCTGAGGTTAGGGACAGTGCCCTCAAGTATGTTCCTATGTATATTATTGTGTACCGCTCTCGCCTTCTTTCAGAGAGTAGAGTTCCAGGGATTGTAGTCGAGACCAGTAGTCTTCACCTTCCGTTTCCTCTATCTTAGACGTAAAAGTCCTTTGTATAGCTTCAATGCTCGCAATGTCTCTTTTTCTGTGTGGGCTTGTGAGTACTGAGCAATACTCAATTATTGGTAGGACTAGACTCTTCCATAATTTGAGCATGATGTTTGCTTTTCTGCTGCGGAAGCTCCTCCAGATGATTCCCATTATTTTTCTAGCCGTTGTGATTTTGATTTTATAGTGCTCTCTGAATTCCGCATCCGACGACATTATTACTCCAAGATCCCTGCTTGTGGATTTGGTGTTATCTGTTTGGCTTGCGGAGTTTTGTACCCTTTTTTCTGTAGCTCTTTGTTATTAGCCAGAGCTGGGCACTTGCGTTTTTTTTGCGCGTTTTTTTGCGTACTGCGGTACTGCGGTACTACTACCGCAC
>JAJOZX010013265.1:95000-97033 GCA_023014485.1 Bathynomus jamesi | reverse complement strand
CCTTTAATCTTTATTTACGTTTTCCAATTTACTTTCTTTGAATTTATGTTTAAGCCTTCAAATATTCCATCTGCCTCTCTAGGATGCGTTTCGGACCTCTGGGTGCTAACTCAATTGTATATCGATGAGGTTATGGTGGAGAACTTTGTGCGCGTCACTTTTTTATTATATTATCTCGTTGTATTCGTCAAGATTAAATCGAAAACGTTCGCTTTTCTCGTGGCTTCACAGATTTCCTTGGTAAGGGCATAATGTTCCATAATATATAATAGCATTGTTGCTTGGGTTCTATCATCTGTAGTAATGTTGCCATGAAACTTCTCGACATATATAACTTCATTTTCTTCCATATATATATATATATTATATATATATGCAAATAACTGCAATGACCGCGCAGTATATAAATGAATAGAAACGACATAAGTATTAAGGAACGTTTCGTTATCTCTCTCCTCGTGTGCAGAAACGTTCCTTAATACTTATGTCGTTTTATTCATATATATATATAATATATATATATATGAAAATTATTTCACGAAAGTGACACGTGAAAAATATTATGATGAATAAACCACGAAGGAAAGGAAACACAAAAAGGTGCTCAAGCGCTTTCGTCTAATGACATCCTGAGGATGTTATTAGACGAAAGCGCTTGAGCACTTTTTGTGTTCCTTTCCTTCGTGGTTTATTCATCATATATAATATATATATATATATATATATATATATCACACAGTATATATTGAATCGTAGGTGAAAATTATCTCCGCTCACGTCCGACGCGTAAACCGCGAGAGAGTGGTGCATGAGAAGTCTCACAAGACTGAAGAAAGACCACTGAACTCGACATCATTTTTTACCAACCTCACTATATATATATATATATATATATATATATATATATATATATATATATTATATATGGAGAGGATGTAGGATTCTAAATAGGTAAGAGGTATTGCCTTAATACCGGAAATATGAGGGGAAGTGCGCCATATTAGATTTGGTAATGCGTTCGAAATGTGGGCCGAAATGCAAAGTCAGCCTATTTGGCCCATAAAAATGTTTGCTTGGAAGGTCAAAGGAGAAGCGAACAAATAAATTCTCTTTATGCAAATGATCAAACTTACTAATGTCTCTTTATACAAACTCCTTTTTTTAGTGATTTATTTATTTTTATTTTTGCTTTTAATTGATTTTTACTTCGAGAGAGAGAGAGAGAGAGAGAGAGAGAGAGAGAGAGAGAGAGAGAGAGAGAGAGAGAGAGAGAGAGAGAGAGAGAGAGAGAGAGAGAGAGATTTATTTTAAATTTTAGTTAATTTCTTGTTATGTGCGACTTTTTTAAATTTTCCTTTCTGCATCAATAAACCTTTTATAATATATATTTTTTTAAACTCTTTGTTCATCATCAGTCAAGTCCAAGATCGGTGTTGGGGTTCGGGGAACGAGGAGGGGGGGGGGGTGCGCAGTAGCGTGTAGCGTCATTGGGCAAAAGTGTAACGGATCAAGAGGCACATTTCAGGTTTTGTACAATTGACCTCCCTAAATTCAAAAATGAAAACAAAATTTTTTTGTGACAAATGCAACACCTCCTTTTTCGCATGTGAAAATCGTGAAAATTGCTAGTTACCCATAACTTTGGACCCTTGCTTTCCTAGGGTTTGAGCTATCATTGACCCCTTACAATGTACTGCTTTCAGGAAAAATAGAAAAATTTATTTTTGGAATAAACATATACACTGTAGGTAGGTAGGTAGGTAGACTAGATAGTTTTACTTAGTAAATGAACATTAAGATCTTGTTAGTTTTGAATGACGGCATAAAGTCACGGGATTTAAGTACTGCTCTAATGTAACCATCTCTTGAATCCTTTCCATACACTGCCCCAGACGCTTCAGTTACAATCCTAACACAGCGTTCTACACCTTGGGAGTGACATGTATCCGGACAACAAGGGCTCTTCAGTGATCTTATCGAGTTGTTCGACAGAGAACTGCTTCGTGAGTGGTGGTTCCATTGTGCACTCCTCA
>JAJOZX010013265.1:67500-90000 GCA_023014485.1 Bathynomus jamesi | reverse complement strand
TTAAATTTAACGAAAATTTAATAATAAAAAACTCAATTTCAGATTTAAGTTTAATTATCATTTTTTTTTTTTACTATTTTTAAATTTGAAATTTGAAATTTGAAATTTATTTCGAATGAAACTTAATTTTAAATTTTTTGGTTTATTTATTTTTTTTCTACATAAGAAATCGAGGTAATTTATCATTTCAGCAGAAGTAAATTGCTCAAAATTGCTAAATGGGCCATATATATATATATACACACACACACCCTGTATATATACATATATATACAGGTTATCCCATAAGTTCGGTCTCATATAGGAAAATTTATTTTAAATTAAATTTCCGAAAGTAATACATTAGAACAAAAAGAAATGTTCAAATTGATGTCTTGTTTTGGGACCTTACTTTGTTGCAGGTAGAATAACACGCAATGGCTAATATGGAAGTGAGTTACACTCCTGAGGAAAAGGCGGAGGCAGCAAAAAAAGGCCCCGAAACAAGACATCAATTTGAACATTGGTTTTAGTTCTAATGTATTACCTTTGGGAAATTTAATTTAAAATAAATTTTCCTATGAGACCGCACTTATGGGACACCCTATATATATATATCTTCTCTATATATCTTCTTCTCTATATATATAAAAGAGGAAGTTTGTTTATTGGTTTAGTTGTTCGCTATAGAAAACCAAACGGTTGAACTTACAAATTTTAAAATAACTTCATAATAACCAGTTTTTTACAAGGAATCTAATGGTGCTATTTATTTATTTATTTATTTAAAATTTATTTATTTATTTAAAATTTAACGAAAATAGCACGACTTAACCTAACCAATCGTCGATGCCGTACAATTAACCTAAAATAAATAAATAAATTTTTTTTTATTGTTTTCCATTCAATTTAGGTTAGGTTGGTTAGGTTGGTTAGGTTAGTTAGGTTAGGTTAGTTAGGTTAGGTTGGTTAGGTTAGGTTGTTAGGTTAGGTTAGTTAGGTTAGGTTGGTTAGGTTAGGTTGGTTAGGTTAGGTTGGTTAGGTTGGTTAGGTTAGGTTGGTTAGGTTAGGTTGGTTAGGTTAGGTTGGTTAGGTTAGGTTGGTTAGGTTAGGTTGGTTAGGTTAGGTTGGTTAGGTTGGTTAGGTTAGGTTGGTTAGGTTAGGTTGGTTAGGTTAGGTTGGTTAGGTTGGTTAGGTTAGGTTGGTTAGGTTAGGTTGGTTAGGTTGGTTAGGTAGGTTGGTTAGGTTGGTTAGGTTAGGTTGGTTAGGTTAGGTTAGGTTGGTTAGGTTGGTTAGGTTAGGTTGGTTAGGTTAGGTTGGTTAGGTTAGGTTGGGTTGAGTCGTGATATTTTCGTTAAAGCTTAACCTAACCTAACTTAACCTAACCTAACTTAACCTGCTAGCTATTTATTTATTTATTTTATAAATAAAATTTAATGAAAATAGCACGACTTAACCTAACCAATCGTCAATGCCGTACAGTATAAAGAATCCTCTTCTCTTAATAAAATAAATAAATAAATTTTTTTTTATTTTTTATTTATTTTTTAGGTTAATTGTACGCCCTTGACGATTGGTTAGGTTAAGTCGTAATAGTTTGGTTAAAGAGAAAATATTGAGCTTCAGCTGGGATATTTGGAAATATTTTAGGTTACCCGGGCAACGCCGGGTAACCTGCTAGTCTTCTCTATATATATATATATATATAAAAGAGGAAGTTTGTTTATTGGTTTAGTTGTTCGCTATAGAAAACCAAACGGTTGAACTTACAAATTTTAAAATAACTTCATAATAACCAGTTTTTTACAAGGAATCTAATGGTGCTATTTATTTATTTATTTATTTAAAATTTATTTATTTATTTAAAATTTAACGAAAATAGCACGACTTAACCTAACCAATCGTCGATGCCGTACAATTAACCTAAAATAAATAAAAAACATTTTTTTTATTGTTTTCCATTCAATTTAGGTTAGGTTGGTTAGGTTGGTTAGGTTGGTTAGGTTAGGTTGGTTAGGTTAGGTTAGGTTGGTTAGGTTGGTTAGGTTGGTTAGGTTAGGTTGGTTAGGTTAGGTTGGTTAGGTTGGTTAGGTTAGGTTGGTTAGGTTAGGTTGGTTAGGTTGGTTAGGTTAGGTTGGTTAGGTTAGGTTGGTTAGGTTAGGTTGGTTAGGTTGGTTAGGTTAGGTTGGTTAGGTTAGGTTGGTTAGGTTAGGTTAGGTTGGTTAGGTTGGTTAGGTTAGGTGGGTTGAGTCGATATTTTCGTTAAAGCTTAACCTAACCTAACTTAACCTAACCTAACTTAACCTGCTAGCTATTTATTATTTATTTATTTTATAAATAAATTTAATGAAAATAGCACGACTTAACCTAACCAATCGTCAATGCCGTACAGTATAAAGAATCCTCTTCTCTTAATAAAAATAAATAAATAAATTTTTTTTTATTTTTTATTTATTTTTTAGGTTAATTGTACGCCCTTGACGATTGGTTAGGTTAAGTCGTAATAGTTTGGTTAAAGAGAAAATATTCGACCTTCAGCTGGGATATTTTAGAACCCGCACGAAGGGTGGGTTTTAGGTTACCCGGGCAACGCCGGGTAACCTGCTAGTATATATATATATATATAAAAGAGGAAGTTTGTTTATTGGTTTAGTTGTTCGCTATAGAAAACCAAACGGTTGAACTTACAAATTTTAAAATAACTTCATAATAACCAGTTTTTTACAAGGAATCTAATGGTGCTATTTATTTATTTATTTATTTAAAATTTATTTATTTATTTAAAATTTAACGAAAATAGCACGACTTAACCTAACCAATCGTCGATGCCGTACAATTAACCTAAAATAAATAAATAAATTTTTTTTTATTGTTTTCCATTCAATTTAGGTTAGGTTGGTTAGGTTGGTTAGGTTAGTTAGGTTAGGTTAGGTTGGTTAGGTTGGTTAGGTTAGTTAGGTTGGTTAGGTTAGGTTGGTTAGTTGGTTAGGTTAGGTTGGTTAGGTTAGGTTGGTTAGGTTGGTTAGGTTAGGTTGGTTAGGTTAGGTTGGTTAGGTTGGTTAGGTTAGGTTGGTTAGGTTGGTTAGGTTAGGTTGGTTAGGTTAGGTTGGTTAGGTTGGTTAGGTTAGGTTGGTTAGGTTGGTTAGGTTAGGTTGGTTAGGTTGGGTTGAGTCGTGATATTTTCGTTAAAGCTTAACCTAACCTAACTTAACCTAACCTAACTTAACCTGCTAGCTATTTATTTATTTTTTATAAATAAAATTTAATGAAAATAGCACGACTTAACCTAACCAATCGTCAATGCCGTACAGTATAAAGAATCCTCTTCTCTTAATAAAAATAAATAAATAAATTTTTTTTATTTTTTATTTATTTTTTTATTTATTTTTTTAGGTTAATTGTACGCCCTTGACGATTGGTTAGGTTAAGTCGTAATAGTTTGGTTAAAGAGAAAATATTCGACCTTCAGCTGGGATATTTTAGAACCCGCACGAAGGGTGGGTTTTAGGTTACCCGGGCAACGCCGGGTAACCTGCTAGTATATATATATATATATATAAAAGAGGAAGTTTGTTTATTGGTTTAGTTGTTCGCTATAGAAAACCAAACGGTTGAACTTACAAATTTTAAAATAACTTCATAATAACCAGTTTTTTACAAGGAATCTAATGGTGCTATTTATTTATTTATTTATTTAAAATTTATTTATTTATTTAAAATTTAACGAAAATAGCACGACTTAACCTAACCAATCGTCGATGCCGTACAATTAACCTAAAATAAATAAATAAATTTTTTTTTATTGTTTTCCATTCAATTTAGGTTAGGTTGGTTAGGTTGGTTAGGTTAGTTAGGTTAGGTTAGGTTGGTTAGGTTAGTTAGGTTAGGTTGGTTAGGTTAGGTTGGTTAGGTTAGGTTGGTTAGGTTGGTTAGGTTAGGTTGGTTAGGTTAGGTTGGTTAGGTTAGGTTGGTTAGGTTGGTTAGGTTGGTTAGGTTAGGTTGGTTAGGTTGGTTAGGTTAGGTTGGTTAGGTTAGGTTGGTTAGGTTAGGTTGGTTAGGTTAGGTTGGTTAGGTTGGTTAGGTTAGGTTGGTTAGGTTGGGTTGAGTCGTGATATTTTCGTTAAAGCTTAACCTAACCTAACTTAACCTAACCTAACTTAACCTGCTAGCTATTTATTTATTTATTTTATAAATAAAATTTAATGAAAATAGCACGACTTAACCTAACCAATCGTCAATGCCGTACAGTATAAAGAATCCTCTTCTCTTAATAAAAATAAATAAATAAATTTTTTTTTATTTTTTTATTTATTTTTTTATTTATTTTTTTAGGTTAATTGTACGCCCTTGACGATTGGTTAGGTTAAGTCGTAATAGTTTGGTTAAAGAGAAAATATTCGACCTTCAGCTGGGATATTTTAGAACCCGCACGAAGGGTGGGTTTTAGGTTACCCGGGCAACGCCGGGTAACCTGCTAGTATATATATTATATTTAATTCACTTCACTTTTGAGAGAAGGTTTCCCTATCCTGTCTTACACACACACACACACTGCTCCGTCGGTATACCTATTCAGTGTACGTGCAGCTAACAGTATCATTGTAAAGTATATAGACGGTTAACGTAGTGACGAGGCTTCCGTCCGTGGTTGGTTCATCTTTACTGGAAGCTACAATGGCCTGTACTACCCTTAATCAGTGTGTGCTCATGTTTATAATCATAGACGTAATTTGTGTTGTGAGTTTGCATGGGCTCGTAACACCACTTCCCATTGATCGATGAAGTTAAGCGACATTGAGTGGGATAGTAGTTGGATGGGAGACCGTCCTCCGCGTCCAGATTATGTAGCGACCCGTGGTTCGGATCCCACGTAAAGCTGTAGGTCCCCTCCGTCGTATGACCTTAGATGTTGCGAAAGTGGTTAAACAAATCACGCTTTAAAAAAAATATCAGTTTGCATCATTATATATATATATATATATATCCGCCTGGGTAGCCTTTCTACGGTATTGGTTAAGAAGCTGAGTTACTAAGCTAAAGGTCGTGGGATCAAGTCCTGGCACGAACTTTTTTATTTCAAATTTCCTCGGCGGTTCATGGTACCGTTAAGCTGTAGGTCCAAGTGGGACGAAAACCAAGGTTTACCCAGTCCCTGACCAGCCATGCTTGGCTGGCTACGAGGCCAGGAGGAGAGTGGAAACCAATTCTCTCCTCCAAGAAATGCGGCTAATGAGGCGAGATGCTACAGAGGAGTCGACCACAGGTCGATCCTGAACCGTTGTTTGAAACCATCATAAGGCAGGTAAGGTTATATATATATATATATATATATATAGTGAATCTACATACTTTTTTATGTTAAACGTTTTGCGTCTGTTACATCTGTTATTCACTTCTGGTTTCTAGTGTTGGGTCCAACGATCTAACCACGCACCCAATTGATCTCCAGTAAGAGAGAACTATAATATTATTATTATTATTATTATTGATTTGTGAATAAAATCGTTTTGACGTGTGAAAGAATTCATTTGATGAAAAAACGTTATAAAATTGTATCTTCTCTTTTATCACCTTCATGCAAAACCGGTAAAAATCACAAATGGGAGCGGAACTCCCTTTTCCCCTCGTTTTTGGAGTGTGTATGTAGTGTGTGATGATGTGGGCGTGGGGGGTTGAGGGTGGAGGAATGAGAAGGCGACAAGAGGCGACGGAGGTTGTAAATCAATGAGACCAAAAGCGATAGAATGCGACCAACATTGGTGCACTCTTCTTAAACAGAACCAAAACCAATAAAGCGTTAATAAAGGAAAACATTAGTGCCCATAAAACCACTGTTCACGCCATTAAAAAGGGATCTTACATGTTCTTATGTACCCGTTGTGTGTGTGTGTGTGTTGTGTGTGGTGTGTGTGTGTGTGTGTGTGTGTGTGTAAATTGAGGGGGAAGTAATATGTAGCAGGTAGTGCAAGGGTCAAATAGAGATATCAAGACAGTTGTTTTACTTTATAATTATTATTATTATTCATTAATTATTTAATTAATTTAGTTTTACGTAAAAGTACACAAACCATACAATATCACTGCCGTAGAAAATAACTATATATATATATATATATATATATATACCTTTGGTAACCTTTGGTTAGCTTCCGCCCGAATTGTTCATTCTGACGAAGGTCAAGCTTTTCACTCCACCTTAGACCTACAGTTTAACGTGGAATCAGAACCACGCCCCACCAGCAGCCCAGCATCTTAACCACTAGGCCACCTGGGTACCCATTTATCTATCAACCATTCTTTTATTGTGTGGAAGGATGAACAGCTGGGTTTTGCTGCGCGCCGGCTGCGTCACCGGGTCTCGAACCCGGGGCCGATGGATTCGTAGTCAGCGACGCTAACCACTACACCACCCAAAAGGAAAAAGAAAAATAATTCCAAGGCCTTTCGTGTATTCAGAAGTACACCTCGTCGGGAAATGAAGGGAGAAGCCAAGATATATATATATATATACAGGGTGAGTCAAAAGTAGCGCCCGATTTCTGTCAGTTGATTGTTTGTTTGCCATTTGTATTACAATGTACAAGAAGGTAGAAATAAATGAATGACATGTTTATCTAACCATTTATTCGGGGGAAAATTATTACGGAACTGTACCAAGCTGTTTTACTTGCAATTTTCAAAGTGCCCTCCCTCGTGATCGATGCACAATTGCAGCCGAGCAGGCACAGAGTGGCACACACGCCTGCAGAGTTCGATATCAATTTCCTCAAACTTTGCAGTGATTTGTGCCAGTGATGTAGGTCTCGAGATCGGTCTCGGTCTCGAGACCGATCTCGAGACCCAATTTGCAGATCTCGATCTCGATCTCGGTCTCCGCTATTTAGATCTCGTTCTCGATCTCGGTCTCGACAGACGCGGTCTCGGTTTTTCTCCCCGAGACCTTTCGAGACTTCTCGAGACCGTAATGAAAAATACATGTTATTGGCATACTCATGATGGTGGCTTGGTTGAACAGACACAATTCAGAATGTTTATGAAAGTTTGTAAAAGTAAGGGACTCTAGGTATTCACTAATCAGTCACCCTGTTTTGAGTTACCACGTTTGTCTTGCGGGGGGCCATGAGCATGAAAGGGCATGAGCTTGGTCTCGATCTCGATCTCGGTCTCGAATTTTAAGGGTCTCGATCTCGGAAGGTAGATCTCGATCTCGAACCTTTGATCTCAGTCTCGATCTTGGTCTCACAGGATCAGGTCTCGGTCTCGGTCTCAGTCTCGGACTTGGTGGTCTCGACTACATCACTGATTTGAGCCTTCAATTCCTGAATGGTACGAGGCTTTTCACGATAAACAAGGTCTTTCATGAGCCCCCAAAGAAAGAAATCTGGAGGTGTAAGGTCTGGGGAGCGTGCCGGCCACTCGATCGGACCGCGGCGGCCGATCCACTTTCCGGGAAAGTTTTCATCAAGCCACTGACGAACATGACGTCCATAATGAGGTGGAGCTCCATCTTGCTGGAAATAACAGTCCTGATCTTGTACCCTGGGCCAAAAGAAGGTTTGCATCATATCCAGGTAAATTTTTGCAGTGACAGATCCCTCAAAGAAAAAGGGTCCAATTATCCCTAATGGAGATATGGCTGCCCAAACTGTCACGCCAGGTAAATTTACCTCCTTCTCAACTGTCACTCTTGGGTTCTCCGTAGCCCAGTAGACACAACTGTGTCTGTTAATTGTGCCGTTAAGCTTAAAACATGCCTCATCTGACCACCAGATGTTGTCTAGCATTGTGTCCTCTTCGTCAAGTTTAGCTAAGAACTCTTCGCAAAATTGAAGACGGCGGTCGTCATCTCCATCATGAAGGGGATGCAGTAAGCGTGGAATGTAAGGTTTCCATTTTTTCTGGTGAAGGATACGGATAACACTTGATTGGCTCACTTCCAACTCTGCAGATAAACGGCGAGTTGACTTTTGCGGACTTTGTTCCAGTCTCCTGATGGCTTCTTCAGCCTTAGCTACATTCGTTGCCGTTTTCGGACGACCGGACTTCTTTGCAGTGGCTACCGACCCTGTTGCTTCAAATTTCTCGACAATCAATCGTATGTTTCTTCCCTGGGGTGGGTTAATATCGAATTCCTGTGCCAAACGGCGTGCCGCCATCGTTGGTTGTTCATTACATTTGTAGTAATGTTTCACGGCCGCAATGCGTTGATTCATTGAAAGGTAATTCATGGTTCAATTTGGTGCAAATTCAGTAACTTTCCAAACTCTCAGCAATAACCTGCAAAACAAAAACAAAAATAAATAAACTAAGAAAATTAATAATCTGCAAGACAATTATTAACAACACGACTTCCCAGAAAGAATCTGACAGCCGAAAAAACAGAAATCGGGCGCTACTTTTGACTCACCCTGTATATATATTAACTGCAAACAACATACAGTATAATTAATGTAAAGAACGACGCTTGTGTAGAAGAGCGTCCGCACAAGATGAGGAGAAAGAACGAACAAATGAAAAACGAGGCACCTCCTAGGAATCGAACCCGGGATCATTCAATTGCCGGGCGGACATGCTAACCACTACACCAAGGTCCCCGATCAGTCAGAAGTGGTAATTCTCCTACATTTCATTTGTTCGTTCTTTCTCCTCATCTTGTGCGGACGCTATTCTACACAAGCGTTGTTCTTTACATTAATTACACTGTGTGTTGTTTGCAGTTAAAATGTATATATGTATGCCATGAGAAGGTGCCCCCTTAGGGCATTCGATTCCGCTCTTAGTAGGAGAATTACGACTTCTGATTGATCGGGGACCTTAGTGTAGTGGTTAGCATGTCCGACCGGCAATTGGATGATCCCGGGTTCGATTCCTGAGAGGTGCCTCGTTTCTCATTTGTTCGTTCTTTCTCATCTTGTGCGGACGCTCTTCTACACAAGCGTCGTTCTTTACAATATATATATATATATGTTAACCCCCCCTTTATGGCCCTGAGTCGGTTCGGATTCGACGGGGGGGTTCTGGTTCGGAGGCAAGCAACGGATGTTTCTTCTTTATACTTTTCTATAATTCTTTCTAATTCTTTTCTCTCATACTAAAATTATCGACTTTTCTCTTTTATAACTTGTCGACTTGACTGACTGAGTTCCTGAAGAGAGTACGGCTCGAAGGAAAAAGATAAAAAACTTCTTTTACTGTGGTTTACTTCTTAAAAATTACAGTTAGTACTCTGAATTTACAAGGGTAGAGGTTCGACCTCTTTCGACCATGGCTCAGGCCGGAATCTAAAAATATATTAAGGAGGCAAGGGGCCTCTGCCCCCTCCTAATGAGGTGCTAATATGAAGTCTAATGGAGAAGTGCCTTAAATGAAGTGGTAATCTGAAGTACAACGATGAAGTGCTAATCTGAAGTGAAGTAATTTTACAAGTACAGTATAATATAGTCTAAATGTTTGGGGGAGACAATCGAAGGTTAAGTTTCCCCCCTTTTTAAACACATAATCAGATGTTTTTGAAAGATTTCAACTAAAAAAAATGTAAATAAAAAAGAACAACAGTATCGCCGATTCTACATTTTTGACGGCAATATCATTTCGTAATAGCACATAAGCACAATTTTGAGTACATGACTGAGTACGTATTAATTTTGGTTCATTACAATTACGATTAAAATGTATATATGTATGCCATGAGAAGGTGCCCCCTTAGGGCATTCGATTCCGCTCTTAGTAGGAGAATTACGACTTCTGATTGATCGGGGACCTTAGTGTAGTGGTTAGCATGTCCGACCGGCAATTGGATGATCCCGGGTTCGATTCCTGAGAGGTGCCTCGTTTCTCATTTGTTCGTTCTTTCTCATCTTGTGCGGACGCTCTTCTACACAAGCGTCGTTCTTTACAATATATATATATATATGTTAACCCCCCCTTTATGGCCCTGAGTCGGTTCGGATTCGACGGGGGGGTTCTGGTTCGGAGGCAAGCAACGGATGTTTCTTCTTTATACTTTTCTATAATTCTTTCTAATTCTTTTCTCTCATACTAAAATTATCGACTTTTCTCTTTTATAACTTGTCGACTTGACTGACTGAGTTCCTGAAGAGAGTACGGCTCGAAGGAAAAAGATAAAAAACTTCTTTTACTGTGGTTTACTTCTTAAAAATTACAGTTAGTACTCTGAATTTACAAGGGTAGAGGTTCGACCTCTTTCGACCATGGCTCAGGCCATGTTATCATTCTTACATGATAAATTAAATCATTACATTTAATTACAGTTTCACTGAAGTACATTACAAGTTATTATTAATTACAGTGTTTTTATATATAGACAATTAAGATGTTAGAAATATAATACAAAGTACATGGGCACATAACATACATGATATAACATAACGCATGATAATGTTATAAATTCGAATCAGAGCGAAAGGAGACTTTTTTTTATCTTAGAAGCGTTCAATTCTGTCGGTCAGCGGAATTCGATCACTTACTAAGCATTGTTTTGAGTTCACCTCGGGAGGTCATATAATTAAAAATAAAAATGAAAAAAATAATATGAGAACGTTTTTCGCGTTCTCGAACGAACCTAAAGTTTTGCATTTCATGATTGACACGAGTAAACATAGACTGATAAGTTGATAGGGCATAAGTAGACAATAGGTAGATGAATGAATAAGTAATAAAATTAATAAAGGATAGCGGTCAAGAAAGAACATGAATGTAAGAATGAGTATGGTTCAATAATAATGTTTATGCTACATAACATATAAATAATGACTTCTATAGAGTGTTTAGTCCTTAGGGAAATAAATGACGGGAAAATGTGACGTCATAGTTATTGAATTTTTACGTATAGTACAAATCATTGTTAGGAAGATTTACAAGAACGAATTAGAGACACAGAGTGGGAAACGTAAAGAGAATAAAGTTATTTTGTGACGTCATAGTGTATAAGTCATTATTAGAAAGATGAATTAGAAAAATACAGGAATGAATAAAGACGTACAAATCGAAATTCTATCCAAAACTCGCTTATGTGATTTTTGGTTTCTTATGTAAAAATGGACAATGAATTCATATAATGATGGTGTAGGAATTGTTCATTGTTCACTTTTTACATTACTCTCCCCTTTTAAAAATGATATTTATACAATAATTTAATAGGGTACCATTAATACAATACAAATGAGAAAATAACATCCTAACAGGGTACCATTAGTTACAATACAAATTTTATACAGAACGATTTCGCGTGGTCGAGTACAATGCAGAGTATCCAAATTTTTAAAATGACACTTGCTTACAAAATATAAAAAAATCAAAGATTAATACTTTAGTTTAGACAAACATTTAATAGGATTAATACATTAATTTAGAGAACAATTAAGCTAGACAAAGAATGATATTGTAAAATTTTTAGCAAAATTTTATTTTTTTTTTTCTGTGGGGAAAATTACATTCATAATGACTAGGAAAAAGGGAAAAATATAAATCGTACAATCTATAAGCTAATTTTTATTGACTAGTGTAGGTAAAAATAGAATTACGTAATGGATGATGTATAGACCTGTGGTCAAATGTGTAGGGATTTGGAAGGTTTTTTTGAATTAACAAAGTTTAAAAATGATGTATAATAATTTAAGATGGGTTTAGGGTTTTATATATATATATATATATATATATATATATATATATACACATTTACGTTAAGGAATAGATAAAACAACTTAATAAATGCACGAACGAGAATTTATATATAGTAAGCAAAAATTATTAAGATTATAACGATGATGTTTGCATACGAGTTTTTAATGCAAAAGTGACTGAAGGGACGGAACGTAAATGAATTCGAATATGTGTCAAAAGTAATAAAATTCAATTAGGATTATAGATTTTACATATTTAATCAGTTACACGTACAGTATAAGGTAATTAAAAAAAATGAACTTAGAGGACTTACAATTAATTGAAAGTACATCTCACGGTTTTAAAATTGAACAAAAGAAAAATAAAAATACAAATTAAAAATATGAATCAATTATGCATTTTAATGAGCTAACAATTTTTTTATAATATTCTTAAAAATAAAAGTAAATCGAGCCATAGATGAGTTTCGACTAAGAATAAAAAAGTTATTGAAATGGAAGTGAAGCATTTCGAACAATCTTTTCTTTTAATAATTTCAATTAAATTTTACATAAAAAATTATTTTTATATAATAAAAAAAAAATATTAAAAAGGTTTTAATAATTTTTGCTTGTTAAGTAGAAAAATCATACTTTTTCGTTGAATGTTGATAGAATTTGAATTATTTGATTTTTTTAATCTGAAGACTTGTTTGCATATAGACATACATCTGTTTTATTGCGTAGAAGTTTTATTAAAAATTAAATGACTGAAATTTAGGGTATGTGCGGTCATACGGGTAAATTTCCCGATCGTACAGAGCAGGATAAATTAGATACATGATCGATTAATTGTTACGCTATTTCTGTCATCATATAATCAAAATAATTATAAAACTCGTTAAAAACTTTGGTAAAAACGGTTTTGGTCGACACTGGGTTCAACTGGGGTTGGGGTGTTAAAATAAAAATAAAATAAAAAACAAAGTTTGGAGTACTACATTCGGGGAATTGAGTGACTAAGCGGGGGATATAAGTCTGAAATTGACAATAAGTTTTTCGTAAGCACTTTGCTTTTTTTTTTTTTTAAAAGATTGCTTGTCACACTACTTAGAACAAAAACTAAAAAAAGTTGAACAAACGGAGGGACGGCATGTTCCTCATATACATTACAATAATTACCAAAATCGTTACAAACAATTGTAAAAACGGTTTTGTGACAATTAATGAATTACATAACTATATCTATATACGTAACAATGGCATGAAAAGAAAAGACAGATAGGTCAATTTTCTTCTCACAAACACAAAAAAAGGTTGAATTAAATTCTCTTGAACAACAAAAAAAAGGTTGAATTCAATTGACTGCATTGAAATGAATGGGTATTTGAAACTAACAGAGACTGCCTTAAAACAAAACTCTCTGACTTAAAATAAAACTCTCTGACTTCGAATCTAACTCTGACTTCGAATCTAACTCTGACTTCGAATCTAACTCTGACTTGACTTCGAATCTAACTCTGACTTGACTTCGAATCTAACTCTGACTTGACTTCGAATCTAACTCTGACTTGACTTCGAATCTAACTCTGACTTGAACTCTATCAAGTATTTCTATAAAAATCTCTGGGGCGGTTGGCCGTCTTGGCGCAACCTTCTGACTTGACCTCTTATCAAGTATTCTGAAACTATCTGACTTGAACTCTTATCAAGTAGTATCTTGAAACTTAAACTGTCTTGCACTTGAACTGCTATCAAGTGAAGATTAACTGAAAACGGAAAATGACTGCACTTGATCGTTATCAAGTGGAGACGATTAACCTCTGTTTTGGTTGACCCTCTTGGTGCAACCTTCTGACTTCAAAAAATGACTTCAAAAAATGACTTCAAAAAATGACTTCAAGTATCTCTCTAAATCTATGGGGTTTGGTTGTCCCTTTTGGTTACAACCAACTGAAACTGTCTGGAACTGAAAATGGAACTTGAAACTGCTTCAAGTAACTCTATAACTCTATAAACTCTCTCTAAAAACTCTCTAAACTCTCTGTAAACTCTCTCTCTCTTAATTTGCAAGTCAATTCAATTCAGTAATTGAAAAAAATTTGCAAACAAAAAATAAAAAATGTAAACAACATTTCATTCTAATGTACGGGAAGGTACATAAAATAAAATTATTCTATACTGAATATAACAGTGAAAATAACTGAAATTCTCTCTGAAATTAATTCTCTCTGAAATTAATTCTGTTACAATAAACTTTCTGTTACAATTAACTTTCTGTTACAATAAACTTTCTTACAATAACTGTTTCACTAAAAACAAATGTATCACTGGTGTCTGCAATGTTCACTGTGTTTCTTGTAAATTCTGACTTGATACTAATTATTAACTGTTAATAATAGTGACTTTTCAAGTGTTTATAAATTACTTAAAAAAAACAAAATGTACTTAACAAAATTTTCTATGGGGAAATCCTTGAGACGTGTCCTGAAGACGTCTTGCTGGCTACTTGTTCCTGGGTGAAAACTAGACGTGGAGAACTTGGAGTCGTGACACACCGGTCAAGGGTGGATGTTACGAACTAGAAGTCGTGACACGCCGGTCAAATGGTTTTATCCTGATGCAGGGTAATTTCTATTCTTGGCCAAAGAGTGGCCTCTTAAAATAATCTTCTTAAAATCTTCTTTTTATCCTGATGCAGGGTAATTTCTATTCTTGGCCAAAGAGTGGCCACTTGTTAAACATCTTGTTAAACATCTTCTTGTTAAACATCTTCTGATTAAAATCTTCTGGTTAAAATCTTCTTCTTAAAATAATCTTCTCATCCTGGCAATAGGGCGCCAACTTGTTAGAATCCTCTTCTTCTTCTTATCCTGGCTATAGGGTCGCAAGCTGGAAGAATCCTCTTCTTAATAATCTTCTTCTAATCCTGGCAAGGGTCTGGGGTGTCTCGTATAGACGAGGCGTTCTTGGTTAAGGGGCAAGGGGCCTCTGCCCCCTCCCCGCAGCGAGGCTGCAGTCCAAAGAAGAGTCTCGTAATGAAGTTCTCTGATGAAGTGCTCTAAATGAAGTAGCTTGATGAAGTGCTCTAAATGAAGTAGCTTGATGAAGTTCAAATATGAAGTGAAGTAATTTTACAAGTACAGTATAATATAGTCTAAATGTTTGGGGGAGACAATCGAAGGTTAAGTTTCCCCCCTTTTTAAACATAATCAGATGTTTTTGAAAGATTTCAACTAAAAAAAATATAAATAAAAAAGAACAACAGTATCGCCGATTCTACATTTTTTACGGCAATATCATTTCGTAATAGCACATAAGCACAATTTTCAGTACATGACTGAGTACGTATTAATTTTGGTTCATTACAATTACGATTACAATTATGGATTACAATTACCAATTAATTCATATTCACTTGTTGTTTAATTACACTTCCATTTTGAAGTACATTCTTACATGATAAATTAAATCATTACATTTAATTACAGTTTCACTGAAGTACATTACAAGTTATTATTAATTACAGTGTTTTATATATAGACAATTAAGATGTTAGAAATATAATACAAAGTACATGGGCACATAACATACATGATATAACATAACGCATGATAATGTTATAAATTCGAATCAGAGCGAAAGGAGACTTTTTTTTATCTTAGAAGCGTTCAATTCTGTCGGTCAGCGGAATTCGATCACTTACTAAGCATTGTTTTGAGTTCACCTCGGGAGGTCATATAATTAAAAATAAAAATGAAAAAAATAATACGAGAACGTTTTTTCGCGTTCTCGAACGAACCTAAAGTTTTGCATTTCATGATTGACACGAGTAAACATAGACTGATAAGTTGATAGGGCATAAGTAGACAATAGGTAGATGAATGAATAAGTAATAAAATTAATAAAGGATAGCGGTCAAGAAAGAACATGAATGTAAGAATGAGTATGGTTCAATAATAATGTTTATGCTACATAACATATAAATAATGACTTCTATAGAGTGTTTAGTCCTAGGGAAATAAATGACGGGAAAATGTGACGTCATAGTTATTGAATTTTTACGTATAGTACAAATCATTGTTAGGAAGATTTACAAGAACGAATTAGAGACAGAGAGTGGGAAACGTAAAGAGAATAAAGTTATTTTGTGACGTCATATTGTATAAGTCATTATTAGAAAGATGAATTAGAAAAATACAGGAATGAATAAAGACGTACAAATCGAAATTCTATCCAAAACTCGCTTATGTGATTTTTGGTTTCTTATGTAAAAATGGACAATGAATTCATATAATGATGGTGTAGGAATTGTTCATTGTTCACTTTTTACATATATATATATATATATATATATATATATATATATATATATATATATAAAAGAACTGTTTCAAAATTGCAAAAATGACATTTGGAGATTTTTATTTACTTATTTTAATAAAATTTATGAAAACGTTCGGCCCGAAATAATAAACATGCTTATTTCTCATGGAAAACATGTAAAACACACGCACCAAATTTGAAAACATTTACAAATAATTTCACCACAAATCAAAATATTTTACGGAAGAAACAATAACCAATTTATTTTTAGTGTTCAGTTAGGGAAAAAAAAAAAAAAGGGACACGTTGTCTATCCATCGAAACGTCGAGTCCAAAATACCTGAAATAAAACGTTCACCGCATTTCCAACAACTTAGTATCTCTGTGAAACAACTTGACAACTTTTTCACAAAGTTTCTAACAATTCGGAGAGAAAAACGTCCTTTCTCTCGTCTCTACCATTGATCGAACTCTCTCCGTCTTCCACTAAACCAAAGCTTAATAATAATAATAATAATAATAATAATAATGTCCACTAGTTTTAAGTTCTAAATACTACTCCAACCAACCAACGCCTCATAAATTACGCAATATTCACAGTAAAGTATTGGTTATTTCCTTACAGCGAATAATCCTCGCCTTAACACAACAACCACAACATCTATATCACGTGATTCACGCCATTTCTTTTTCTATAATTGTTCTAACGTAATAACGTTCATACTACATTATGTCGTACAACACCCACAACATTATTTTCTCCCTTTCATACCCCCTCCCACCTCATTTACCTCCCTCATTCTCTCTTTTTCCCCTTCATTTCCTTTTTCTGGTTGTCCTCTCTTTCGCTTTACGTTCTCTCTCTTTCCCCTTTTCCTTCCCTCCCTCCCTCCCTTTTCCTTCCCTCCCTCCCTTTCTTTTCCTTTCCTCCCCCCCCCCCCCCCCGTCTTCCACCCTCAGGCCACCTCCTTCCGTGGAGGCTTTTATAAAACAGCGATAAATTTCCTCTTTTCATTCTGATGAAAATATTAGTTGTAGGAAAGCAATAAATTTCCCCCTTAATGATGCATTAATGTATACGGATTACCCCTCCCCTCCCCTCACATGCACACACACACATACCCCGATTCATCCTCCCCTCACCTCTTGCCTGTTTTCATTATTCATCTACAGTATACCTGTATTTACCTTATCTGTTCGAACGGTCTCTCTCTCTCTCTCTCTCTCTCTCTCTCTCTCTCTCTCTCTCTCTCTCTCTCTCTCTCTCTCTCTTCTTATTCACTGTGTTCCACTTTTCAGTGTATATATATATATATGAAAATTATTTCACGAAAGTAACACGTGAATAATATTTATGATGAAAATAGCCACGAAGGAAAAAGGAAACAGAATGGTGCTCAAGCGCTTTCGTCTAGTGTTTCCTTTTTTCCTTCGTGGTTATTTTCATCATATATATATATATATATATATATATATATATATATATATATATGATACACACAGACCGTGCATGGAACAAGGAACTCTTCTAGGAAAATTAAATCCATATAGTCCGAATAAGTAATGGTAAATGACAAATACTATAGGTTTTTTCTTTTTCATGATGTTAGTCCGACGTGGGCAACGGGTCACTCGCAAAGAGGTCCCAAAAATATAGCTTCCCTCACCAGCTATCTGCAAAGCAGATAGGATCCAGCTTTGGGACAGGATCTATGGTTTAAAGCAGCCTAGACCTGCTACATTTAGAACCTCAATATAAGCAAAAGACTCGCTGCCTTCACGTCAGATTGAATACATCAAACAAAAAGGGGTAACTATTATATTTGGTTTTTCGCCTAAAAATATAATAGTTATCCCTTTTTCTTTGATGTATTCAATCTGACGTGAAGGCAGCGAGTCTTTTGCTTATATTGAGGTTCTAAATGTAGCGGGGCTAGGCTGTTTTAAACCCTAGATCCTGTCCCAAAGCTGGATCCTATCTGCTTTGCAGATAGCTGGTGAGGGAAGCTATATTTTGGGGACCTCTTTGCGAGTGACCCGTTGCCCACGTCGGGCTAGCATCATGAAAAAGAAAAAAAATAGTGTTTGTCATTTACCATTACTTATTCGGACTATAGTGGATTTAATTTTCCTAGAAGAGTTCCTTGTTCCATGCACGGTCTGTGTGTATCATAAAAAACCTCAAGGAACCATTCTGAGTTCATTCCCATATATATATATATATAATAACGTAAAGAACGACGCTTTGTATAGGAGAATTAACCGCGCAAGATGAGAGCGAAAGAACGAAACAAATGAAAAAATGAGGTAACCACCCGGGAATCGAACCCGGGATCTTCCGATTGCCGGTCAGATATGATAACCATTACACCACGGGCCTCACTCAATCAAATGTCGTAATTCCTCTACATGCGCGCAGAAACCAATGCCCCAAAGGGGCACCTCCCGCATGCCGTAACATTATATACATTATAACTGCAAACACGCAGTATAATTAACGTAAAGAACGACGCTTTGTATAGGAGAATTATCCGCGCAAATGAGAGCGAAAGAACGAAACAAATGAAAAAATGAGGTAACCACCCGGGAATCGAACCGGGATCTTCCGATTGCCGGTCAGATATGATAACCATTACACCACGGGCCTCACTCAATCAAATGTCGTAATCCCTCTACATGCGCGCAGAAACCAATGCCCCAAAGGGGCACCTCCCGCATGCCGTAACATTATATACATTATAACTGCAAACACGCAGTATAATTAACGTAAAGAACGACGCTTTGTATAGGAGAATTATCCGCGCAAGATGAGAGCGAAAGAACGAAACAAATGAAAAAATGAGGTAACCACCCGGGAATCGAACCCGGGATCTTCCGATTGCCGGTCAGATATGATAACCATTACACCACGGGCCTCACTCAATCAAATGTCGTAATCCCTCTACATGCGCGCTGAAACCAATGCCCCAAAGGGGCACCTCCCGCATGCCGTAACATTATATACATTATAACTGCAAACACGCAGTATGATTAACGTAAAGAACGGGCTTTGTATAGGAGAATTATCCGCGCAAGATGAGAGCGAAAGAACGAAACAAATGAAAAAATGAGGTAACCACCCGGGAATCGAACCCGGGATCCTCCGATTGCCGGTCAGATATGATAACCATTACACCACGGGCCTCACTCAATCAAATGTCGTAATCCCGCATGCCGTAACATTATATACATTATAACTGCAAACACGCAGTATGATTAACGTAAAGAACGACGCTTTGTATAGGAGAATAATCCGCGCAAGATGAGAGCGAAAGAACGAAACAAATTATTAAGCAGATTACATTTTCTCCAATGTTTTCAAAAGTTTTTCTCCGATTTCAATGAAATTTGTAGCAAATAATCATATATAGCAGCATTGATGGTATTCATTTCGATAAAATATTTTGATAATTAAAATAATTATCTCATTTTATTGAAAAATATGTAAAATATTGTGTCCCAAATTATTAAGCAAGTATTCTATTTACGGATCTAAATGGTGAAAATGGGTAAGAAGAAGGATTTAACACTAACTGAGAAAAGAAAAATAGTCAAGTTACTCGCTGAAAATATAAAATCTATTGAAATTGCGAAGCAGTTTGGCAGAGCTTATCGAACTGTAGACAAGTTTGTAGCGGAGGGTACCAAACTGAGGCAGCGAAGTGATAAAGGAGCTATAAGAAAAGTGACAAGGCGGCAAATATCTATAATCAAGTGCAAATTGCAAAGCATCCATTGTCCTCGAGTAAAGAAGTTTTGAGCAGGCTGGCATACATGATGTATCAAGAACATCTCGATGTGGAATCCTCCAAACAATTGGCAAGACGTGTAAACCTACGATTCAGTCACCATTAACACACAGGTACAAGAAACAGCGTGTTGAATGGGCGCGTCAGTACATGAAAACAGATTTTAATACTGTATTGTTCACCGATGAATGAAAAGCAACCCTTGAGGGACTTGATGTTTGGTCAAGAAGATGGATTGCTGAGAGCCAATTTCTACCATCGAGATTAAGACGCCAACAAGGTGGAGGTAGTGTCATGTTTTGGGCAGGATTGATAGGCAATGAAGTAGCTGTCCCATACAGAGTGCCTGATGGTGTAAAAATGAATGCCCAGTCTTACACAAACTTTCTAAAAGAAAACTTCATTCCATGGTAGAGATTGACCCTTAGCAATCCATATTCTTGACCAACCATCAGAACCCTCAAGGGTTGCTCTTCATTCATCGGTTAAGAATACAGTATTAAAATCTGTTTTCACGTACTGACGCGCCCATTCAACACGCTGCTTCTTGTACCTGGGTGTTAATGGTAACTGAATAGTAGGTTTACACGTCTTGCCAATTGTTTGGAGGATTCCACATCGAGATGTTCTTGGTACATTATGTATGCCAGCCTGCTCAAAAACCTCTTTACTCGAGGACAATGGATGCTTTGCAATTTGCACTTGATTACAGATATCTGCCGCCTTGTCACTTTTCTTATAGCTCCTTTATCACTTCGCTGCCTCAGTTTGGTACCCTCCGCTACAAACTTGTTTACAGTTCGATGAGCTCGGCCAAACTGCTTCGCAATTTCAATAGATTTTATATTTTCAGCGAGTAACTTGACTATTTTTCTTTTCTCAGTTAATGTTAAATCCTTCTTCTTACCCATTTTCACCATTTAGATCCGTAAATAGAATACTTGCTTAATAATTCGGAACATCATATTTTACATATTTTTGAATAAAAAGAGATAATTATTTTAATTATCAAAATATTTTATCGAAATGAATACCATCATTGCTGCTATATATAGTAATTATTTGCTGTAAATTTCATTGAAATCGGTGAAGAACTTTTGAAAACATTGGAGAAAATGCAATCTGCTTAATAATTTGGAACGTATTGTATATAGGCCCTATATACTGTATATCCTCAGTTAAAGGAATTAGGCAGCGTCACAGAGTTGGGACAAGAGGGTAAAGAGGTAATGTTATAAAATATTAGAAGCAATAATTCTGTTGAAAATCTTGAACCATTTTAATATTTCCTACAGTATATCTTCCATTACTTCTTGAACCGTTCGAGGCGTACCGTCTACAATCGGCTTTCGAATGTCACTGCCAGTTCTGTCCCATTCCTTATTAATTTTTTGACGAAGGTCGGATTTCGATAAACACTTATATTTTTCAATATTTCTTCTTAGAATTCGCCAGAAATGTTCACTTAGATTCGGATCTTGAGAGTGAGGAGGCTAGTCGAGACGGGGCACTCGTTCTCGCTAGCCAATTCTAACTGACGAGTAATGTATGAGACATTGTCCCGTTCGAAAGTAGGGCCGGATTTCATCGATTCTGGAAATAATTATTTATCGAAGAAGACCTCAAAACTTTCCGAATGTGTCCGCGTAAGTTTTTAAGAGTTTATTCGTCATTTATATCAGAACAGTTTTTGAACGTTTGATGAGTTCACGCATTCCCAAACCTAAAGCTAATTTGACTGTCGAGACAGTAAAATTATTATTGTGAGCTTTTCTATTCTCCTAACGAAAGTTGGACTCGAAGTCCCAAAAACACTCGCAAATTAAATGAAATTATTGGATATTACGCGCGGATGAACTCGGCGAAAACAATTATTGGTAAAAGGGATAATAATCACGTTACGCGTTGAGACTGCTTTAATTACCTCAAAGTTAGTTTCGTACCAGACCAAAGCATTTTAGCTCAATCCTCAGAGGTCTAACTTTTACGCTCTTTCGCTCATTGCCTCTTTCCACGATTGACCTCTGATAGCCGAGGCTTCTTCTTTCTCGTCTCGTATGGTTTGAACCCTCCTTTATTAAATCTTCCGATTACTCGCGGAAACAACAACAACAACAACAACAACAACAACGGGTCCCGTTGCCTTCTGTACGTGACAAATGGGGTGTAAAGCTGGTTTTGTTTTTGTACGATCTTCGAGAGAAGCGAGTTTTAATGCGTTGTTGCGTGGTTGTAAATTTTCTCCGACCACTTCAGCGCTTATTGACGTCGTACTTATTCTCTTAATCACGTTTTTTTGTGGTTTCGACAACTCATCTTGAACATTTTATTTCTTTCGCGATTGCAGCCTGGGAAAATGTTCGACATAACATTAGTAGTATTTGAGTTCTTTCACCTTCGGGTGACGCTCTTGTTTTACTATTTTATACACTAATTCATCAACCGGTGCTACTATAGCGTGCGGTCTACGAAGATATTTTACATTATAGTGCGCGGTCTACGACATATTTACAAATTCAATTACGTTAAAACAAAAAATTTAAAGGACAAATAAAACAAACCATTCTATGGGATATAATGCCAGGTTAGGTTAATTGAATGTTTGGTTAGGTCAACTGTACGCCCTTGACGATTGGTTCGGTTAAGTTGTGATATTTTCGTTAAAACTGACGATTGGTTAGGTTAAGTCGTGATATTTTCGTTAAAACTAACGAAAATATCGCGACTTAATCTAGCCAACTATCAAGAGCGTACAGTTGATCTAACTGGGCATTCAATTACCTAAC
>JAJOZX010013265.1:0-65000 GCA_023014485.1 Bathynomus jamesi | reverse complement strand
AATTCTGAATGAAATATATTATTAGCTGTATTAACATCTTTGCAAGAAAAAGAGACAATGTATTGAATTATCACTCCAGGAAGGACGAATTCAAACTGTGTCATTGAGTGCGAAGTTTGATGCAAGTGTGATACAGTTTGAAAAATGCCCTCGCCTCGCGAAAAAGAGAGATTCAGCTGGGAAACTGATCCATGAAGATCCCATGAAATGGTGGATGGAAATGGGAGGAGAATTAAAACAGGCAGCCCTGGTAGCATTGTCTACTCCATGTGCACACCGCAAGTTAGCGTTGAAAGATTGTTCTCCGCTCTAAGCTTCATTCTGAACCCGCAAAGAAATTCTCTTTCCCAATCATTATTTATTAGACGCAGTATTATTTTTGCGATCGAACGGTGTTGGGGAATAAAGTCTTCTCAAATATAATAGTGTAGAATAGCCCTAATAAAATATTTCAGTTAAGAAGCGCATATATATTATATATATATATATATATATATATATATATATATATACTGTGTATATTCAAAATAAAAAAAACGGTTAAAATTCAGAAATCTCCTTCCTGTCTTGCCACCACTTTCAATCTACTGTAGATTGTAGGAGAAATAATATAGGGCTATGCCGCTATATTAATATCTGTTTTGAAGGAGTTCACAGAATATGTTGCCTCAAAATATAAAGACAATATTACTACCAAATGACTTTAATTTTTCATATTATCGGTTTTATTTTTGTTTTTTAAGATAAACAAAGTATTTAATTTTAATGCAAAAAGATGATAATTTCCATTTCAGTTCCCTCAAAAAAATGTAGAATTTGTTTTCACAAATGAATTAAATTAGAATAAGGGGGCTGAAGAGAGCGATCATACATCGTACTGTGCCCCTTAGCAATGCATGCATAACTATACCTAGTTACTATTAAATATAATACAATTAATACACCTACTTTCAAACATTTCCAAAATCGGATTAATTAATAGCAGTCTTATTACCTATCCTATACCACATTATAATTATTACATTTTTAATAATGGACCCCACCCAGACCCGAGTCATATACTGAAAGACCCGACAGGACCCGAAAGTGAACTTTCAGTCGGACCCGACCCGAAAGTAAATTAGAAAAATGACCCGGCCCGGACCCGAAAGTAAATTAGAAAAATGACCCAGAACCGGACCCGACCCGAAAGTGATAGACCCGCACAGCCCTGATATATATATATATATATATATATATATATATATATATACACTGTATATTAATCATGAATCGATGTTTTATCTTTAATTAAGAGTTCAGTAAAACCTGAAAAACTTAAAGGCCAAATAAAATAAAATAAATAAATCCAATTTCACAGTTATTTAAGTTAAAACTATTTTAACAACAAAAATTGTAAAAATTGTATCTATTTTATAAATAAAGAATCATTCATTCATTCACGCAACAACCTAAAATAAAGAACAGACTTATTTCTTAGTTTGGATAATTAAGAATATTTATTCCGATGCTACCTTTTATTACGTTTTTAGTAAAATTACTCCTATTAAAAGTGTCATATCTGTCTACGATAAAACACACTTAAAAAATTCTGACACACACACACACACACACACACACACACACACACACACACACACAGAGGCGCTAGTTGAAAGTTGTCACAATATTGTGTCCATAAGTTAGTTTTGTTAAATTTAAAAAGAAAAAATGTTGAAGAGTTTCTCGAAATTTAAGAAATGAATAAAAACGATAAAAATAGAAATTATTTCTCACTGTACAAAATTAAAAGAAAAAAAAAAAGTCTCGTAATCGTTAAGGTTCGTCTTCTTTTACGTATCAAATATTTTAACCTATTAATTATGGATATCGACTGACGATGGGAATAGTGCCATTTCTGAAACATTTTATTCGTAAAAATAAGGATGAACGATGATTTTGGGAACCCTGAGCTCGTGGTGGGTTCGACTCGGGGTATAAAATAAGAAAAAAAATGATCACTGCGCATTATGGCGAATTTCGCGATTAGATCCGAATCCGTGTTCTTACGCGCCAAGATGTTTCTTTAAACTGAAGATGAAAATAAAAACCCACTCTAATAGACAGAGTTTATTTCCACAACAGTTTCGACGCCCACTGGCATCCTCCTCGGGTGGATACAGAAAAACGAATGAACCAAAACAAGAGGAAAAACAGTCCAGGGACCGACCGTTAAGAAATTCGCACCTAGGTTAGATCCCATTCTCCCGACCCCGGAAGGGCATTTTCATTAAGTACATTCGCGCAAATTTAAAACTATCTTCCTGTTCTAAACATACAGATTCTATTATTTTTTTTTTTTTTACATAATTATTACATTTATTATTAAATTTATTACATTTAATATTGCATAATTATTTATTACAGAAATATAAATTTATTATTACATTGGTTATTACATTGTTGTTTATTATACAGAACTTATAAACCGAAAAACGAATGAAATAGGCGATTAGGAAACAATCCAGAGACCATTGAGAATTCGCACCTAGGTTAGATACCGTTCTCCCGACACCGGAAGGGCATTTTATTACAGGGTCCGCTTATAAGTACATTCCCACAAATTAAAACTATCTTCTTGTTCTATACATACAGATTCTAATATTTTGACATAATTACTGCATTTATTATTGCATTTACATTTTTAACATTTATTATTATTATTACCTTTACCCTAATTATTAAATTTATAATAGTACCTTTATTATTACATCTGTTGCATTTATATTTATTTCCACATTTATTACTTCCATTATTACATTTACTAAAAGCGAGTAAGGAAAACAATCCAGAGACCTTTAAGAAATTCACACTTAGGTTCGAACACGTTCTCACGACTCCGTAAGGGATTTTTTGACCAAGAATCTCATTAAAGGGTCTAACTTATAAGTACCTTCGCACAAATTAAAATTATCTACTTTTTCTATACACACAGATTCTATTATTTTTTTTGACATAATTATTACATTTATAAAGTACCTTACTTGATTCCCAATCTATAGCATGATTATTTTGGCTGGCGTGATAAAAAATGGCATTATTAGTATTACAACTTCTGAAGGCATATTTGTGTTCTTTAATACGGGTTTCAATATTTCTTAGTTTCTCCCACGTATACTAAATCACAACTTTTATAGGGAATGCTGTCGACACAGGCTTGTTCCTCTTTTGCAACGTTATTCCTAACCAATTTACTTTTCACGGTAGACGAATATTTGAACGCCAAAGCAAACTTAAAATCTTTCGTCAATGGTTTTACTCTTTCTAAGCCGGCAATGTAAGGCAAACTCACATATTGTTTTTGGTTAACTGAAGGTTCCCGAGGGGCATAAAAAGATTTTCTGGCTTTAAAATACGCCTTTCTGATAAACCACTCGGGATATTTTAAATCCTTAAAAATGTTCCAAATCTTTGAATTTTCCGGGTCCAGCAAATGTGGGCTACAAATCCTGAGTGCTCTTAGAAACATGGAAGAAATAATTGAGCTTTTAACCCCTTCATCATGATATGAAAAATAATGAATGTACGAATTACAATGAGTAGGTTTCTATAGACCGTGAAATTGGGCTTTCCGCTTTCGTTAATGACCAAAACATCTAGAAAAGGTAATTGTTTGTCGTTCTCCCATTCATATTTAAATTTAATAGAGGGAACAAGATTATTTAATGACTGAAAGAAAGTGTCAAAGTTGTTCCAGTGGTCAGGCCAAAATGAGAAAATATCATCTACATAACGAAACCAAATTAGATTCCTGGGACATATTGTTTGCAACAATTCCAACTCATAATATTCCATGTATAATGTACTCAGTATTGGGGATAAAGGGGACCCCATTCCCATACCAAAACGTTGCAAATAAAATTCTTCACCGAAGGAGAAGGCATTATTGGTGACACAGAGTTTTATCATTCGTTTTTCTGTATCCACCCGAGGAGGATGCCAGTGGGCGTCGAAACTGTTGTGGAAATAAACTCTGTCTATTAGAGTGGGTTTTTATTTTCATATTTTGACCTTCACGTAGAAAAAAGTGAAGTTTTTTGCATTTTTAAACTGAAGACTTAACCACGAGCTTAATATTAATAAGATAAATATAAAGTAGACGGTAGACGTACTCCGTATCTTAAAACTTTATTTTACGCATCTTTATGTATAAATTTAAAAATGAAGAGAGTTAATTGATGGTAAGTTATTACATTTTTTGAGAGGGCGGGTCGGAAATTAAATATAAAATTAACCTTTCTTAGATATTCCTGAGCTCTAAGGTATAACCTATGAAATAAGCTGCAAAATGAACGTTGTTTTACGGTTTACGTGAAGAAAAATGGTTAAATATCTACTACAGTGAAAAGTCGCTTTATTGTTGCTATGTATTATTTTTGATGACTTTTGTTTTTAAACAAATCATCCTGAAATAATCAAAGTAATATTATTGTAGATATTTTTTAAGTGCGCAAAATCGGCATGAACACTACGCAAATTACGATGAACACTGTACATTTTGGAACACTGCGCGCTTATTTTATACCCTGGTTCGACTCCCGATGATGTTAATAATAATAATAATAATAATGAATAATAATGTTGGGGATTATAGGACTGGGCCGCGTTAGTCCGGCTTCAGCGACGCGCTAATGTGCGCGTCTCCTCACTGACTTTTTTAAGAGTATACCGTAGAGCATGACTCCAGATTCCTGGGATCTTGGGAGCATTGCTCCAGTAAATTTGACCATGAGAAAAAGTAAATTTGGGTTTGGGTTTTGTTCATCCGCTAGACGTTATGCAATTTTTTTGCGTATACGTTCTTGTACAAACCAATTTTTTTAAATTACAAATTTAGTTATTTTAAGTTTAGTTGGTAATTCCATATTTAACAATTATTTTTATTTTTTGTTAAGCTTCAATGTTTTGATAATTAAAATTTTATTAAAACGTATATTTTTTTAATATAAAATTATCAGGATTGGACTATGTTCCATTGATCTCGGCCAGGTTTGATAAATTGGCCAGATAATTACTTGTGCGGTTTTAAGTAATCCACCATGACTCTAGAATTGAAAAGTTTAGTTAAGTTTAAACTTACTTTTACTTACTTTAACTTACCTACTTTTACTTACTCTTCCTTACTTTTACTAAGTTTAAAGCACTTACTTTTACTTACTTTCATTGTACTATATTTACTTACTTTTACTCACTTTTACCATACTATATTTACTAACTTTTACTTATTTTGTATTTTTTCAGGTAGTCAATAATCAATAATGGATCCTAATATTGATGAAGTTGGAGAGAAAAGTGAGGGTGTTAAAAGGGGTTACTTTTGTGGTCAATGCAAGAACAAATATTCAAAGAAGCAAAACTGGGAGGAACATTTTAATTCCAAAAAAAATATTTGTTACAATACAAGAGGTCCCAGAGTTTGGGCCCACAGCTTAGATATTGCAGTAAAGAAATACCAGGATGAAGTGCAGCAAAGAGATACGGCAAAGCAGTCATTTAGTTTGTTCACAAAATGTGCTAGTGCTAGACCTCAGAAAAATGAACCAACTTCATCAACTGCTAATCTAGAAAATGAAACTTTTTCACTAGATGTTTCACAGACTGAAGAAAGTGCTTCTCCTCCACCTAAGAAACAAAAGGTAAGTGAGGAATCTGCGCATCAGACTAACAAAACTGCTTTAGAGGAATTTGAAAATTCCCAAATCCAGAAGACATTGAATGCAATTTTGCGCCTAACAAAAGAAACTCACCAAGCTGTTGTGGTTAATAAAGAGAAGAGTCAAAATATGCCTTCAAGTTCAAGTGTTGCATCCAAATCTAATAAAGCAAAAAGCAACAAATTTAACATTTCCATAGCCCATTTAAGCAAGTGTAAATCAATACAAGAAATCCTGAACAATGATTTGATCAAATCTACATTCAAATTGGTGGAAAAGAAGGATCTAGGGCATGCTGATGATTCATTTTCAGTACCAAGTGATATAATGGAAAACATTGCAAATAGTGACACTAATATGCCTGATGTAGATATAGCTGTTGAGGATGAAGATGATGATAATCAAGAAGATATTGATGATGCTTCTGATGATAAAATGTTTACATTATATTGCATAGCTTGCACAGACCCCAAAGCATGTGCTTCAGACAAACATTCTAACATAAAAGGTTACTTCAATGTTAAAGATTTAACCTATGTATGCAAACAAGAAAATCAAGAGAGATGGTTTAGAAATCTGAAAACCCACCTGAAGAGACATTTAATTAAACTTCAGCATCATCAAAGAGCTGCTGTTTATGAAGTGATGAAAACATCATCTCGGAACACTACTAAACGCATAGAAGACTTATGTGGCAACATCTTATACTACATAATGAAAACAAACACTGCATGGGCTCTATATCCAGTAATTCTAGCTGTATTACATAGGTCAGGTTGTGAGGTTGGAAATTTGAATCGTAGCACACATGCGTGCGAGACAATTTGTGAGCTATTAGATAATAAACTTAAAGAACAAACTCAGGTAAAGTGGTTCTTAGAACAAACTTCAGTAACAATAACAGCTGACATTGGAACAATTTTGGGATTAAGCATGCTAGTTGTATTAGTTATGAGTGAAGAAGATAAGACTGTAAAACTTGCTGGGATAAATTTAGTACGCAGCAAATCAGGAGTTTATTTGGCCAATGAAATTTTTGATGTGTTGAAGTCTCCTAATCACTTGAAACTATCTGAAGAAGCAATTAAATCCAAGGTATCTGGAATGGTTGGAGATGGGGCTTTTTGTAAGGACAACGAGCCATTTAAAAACGAAATGAAAAAGTTGTTTGGAGAAAATTTCAAATTTCGATGGGACTTAATGCATCTTGTGAACAGAGCCCACGTTGATGCATTGAAGAAAATTTGTAAACTAAGTGAGCTTTTAGACTTTATTCAGAATCACTTCAAATCTGAGATCAGGCCTTGACTATACCAATATGGTTCTTGACAATATCATTGGTTTTAAGAGACCAAAACTCAAATCTGATACTCGCATGGTTAATTACGAATTTGATCAATTTGACAGATTTGTGGAAAATTGTGTGTTTTTGATCATCCACAAGAGAAAGAAATTAGTACCAAGTTCTATGTATTGATTTCCTATGTAACAAAGATTATGTTGCAAGTAGCTCAAAAAACCACAGTTAGTGCAGAATTTGTAGAAAATATATTTTATAAAGAAGGAGGGAAAACTGTTATGTTAAGAGTGATGGAAACAATTTCCAAATTAGCTAATGGAGGAAATGCAAATGATGTAGTTTCTGAATTTAAGCACGATACCACAGGGCAGCAAAAGGAACTAACAGCTGAGGATTACATCCTAAATGAAGTTTACAAATACATCAAGAAACGTTCTGATTACTACCAGGTTGCTGAAGTTGCTAGACCATCCAGAACCAGATCTGAAAGTAGTTTTACAAAAGACTCAGTGATAAATTGGCTGACAGAATATATAGAACAGCTGTGGAAAGGAATCACAGAGAGATTAAAGCATTTTGATAAAGATGGATCAACTGCCTGGAGTGAAGCACCAGCTGAAGGGACATTCTCCATTCTTGGTTACATTGTTGAACACAAAGGATCCATTAAGCCATCTCATTTGACTAAGCTGTGCAGAATTGTGAAGGAGGGTCCAGCTCCAGGCACTAGATCTGCTGTAATGATCACACAGAAAGCCATTGATCAGTGGCCAAGCATACATGGCGGTAAATTCACAACAAATGCCTACATGCAAGGTCTAACATCGTCCACTGTTGCTGCTGCAATGAATAAATAAACTTAAGGTGAGTTATAAACTGTACATTATTGTATTATTAGTTTAGCTAAAACAATTTGTAATTGGTATGTCGTCAATTCAAGAGTTTACTATCATTAACCTATCTAGTGGTGTAAGGGGAAAAAAAGTAAATTCAGAGCTGTGCTCCAGTAAATTTTTTCAAATCTGGAGTCATGCCGTAGAGTTTCCCGCAATTTAATTGATGGTTCTTCACATATTCAAATAATGAGACTATTTCAATTATATTAACCTTTATTTCATAACTGTGGTAAATTATACCAAAGGTATATTTCTCGACAAGGTCTGGAAACGGCACCGTGCATGGTGTACGAGGTGCCGCGGTGTGGAATTTTACCGTGTGACGGGCGCTGCTGGTCCATCGGGACGCCCGCGTGAGTGGATGGGTATGCTTTACTTTCTGCCTGTTTTCCTTCTCACTAGCTTCCGTACTTTACGTCCGGGTTGTTTTCCGCCTTCTCAACCCATTTCTTTGGGGAATGAAATTTTTTTTATGTACCTACGTAGATTATGAAATAAAGGTCAAATTAGGGTTCGGGAGATTTGGAAAGTTTATGGTCGAAGATGAGGCATTGAAACGTTCGTAACCTTACTCGAACAAAAGAGACAAATATACGTATTAATAAGAATTGAAATATTATGTCTTCACTCCTCAAAATCGTTTCATTACCTTGAAATATTTTAAAAAACAAATTCGAATTATATTTAAGTGGTCATTCGTTCCAACTCGCGTTTTCCACCTTCGCTTTTATTCTCAACGGAGACTGTCCTACAATAATGGAGGAGAGTGAGGAAGTTTTAATGAATTACTCTCTGTAATTGGGAAATATATGAAGGAAATAAATTGATTATTCAAGATGGCATTGCAAACTGCAGAAAAGTTAAGGGATACTCTAGACTCTCTCTCATATATATATATATATATATATATATATATATATATATATATATATATATATATATATATATATATATAATGTTATAATGTTTCAGACCAACAAAGACCCTAGGATCCACTCATGGCTGGTCCACCTAAATGTGTTCGTAATTGTGTATTGTGTACGTCCTCCGTGGTGGCGGAGGGGACCTACAATTTTACGTGGGTTCCGAACCACAAGAACATAAGAAATTTATGCAAAAACCGCCTGTACATTGGCAACGACCAATTTTTACAAAACTAAATAATTATCAATTTAAAACTAATTAATTATCGATTTAAAACTAAAGATAGAATCTCTGGATCCAGAGGATCAAGTCATAATAGACTACTATCCACAAATATGTTACACTCTATATCTATTTATAACCGACATGCAAATATATCAGATCCAAAGAATCCAGTCAATTTCATTACGGTATCCGTCAATACTAGTACCTTGCCAACGAAAAATAAGTCATGGTCCATATCGATTGCGGACCAAGTCAAAATTTACAACAATATACATTACAATATATATACTTAGGAGGAAAAGTGTAAGTGTGGCTGTAAAGACTGTACAGTAATGTAGAAATGTGTGTGCACCCATTTTGGGTCTCCCATTTCAAGGTGTTTGTGGGGCAAGTGAAGATCATGAGTTTTTCAATACCTCACAGTACTATGGGGGGCACCGCTCGGCAGAGGAATCTCTTTAAATGGGGTGTGTAAGGACAGAGAGTATCCCCTAACCCAAGATGCTGCCTCCCTATATCCCACAACACTTGTGTTGAGCTGTGGGATCTATCACCACAAAGCCTTAATTTTACTACCTTAAACTATACCGAGTCTATCAACATATGCGTCTAATCGATTTTTAAACATGTTTAAAGACGTGCTACTAATTACTTCTACCGGCAAACTATTCCAGCTATTTACTATTCTATGCGTAAAAAAGTTTTTGGCAACTGCTGTCTCGAACCTTCTACTTGTCAACTTACACCCGTTATTTCTTGTCCTATTATATTGAGATATTTCGAAAAAGCTATCTCTATCTACGTTATCGAACCCATTCATAATTTTGAAAACCTGGATTAGATCAGCCCTTAGCCTCCTAGTCTCGAGTGTAGTCAATTTTAACTCCTTAAGCCTATCCTCGTACGACTTTGACCTAAGCGACGGAATTATCTTAGTTGCTCGTCTTTGAACTCTTTCGATTTTGTCTATATCTTTGCGCATATGCGGATTCCAAAATTGGACCGCGTACTCCAAATGGGGTCTAACTAATGATTTATAAAGAGGAACTATAATATCGCGCGATTTGTACTAAAATTTCGAGCTATAAAACCTAACACTTTGTTCGCCTTATTGACCGCTGCTGTACTTTGTTTCGCTACTTTTAAATCACCAGTGACTATAACTCCTAAATCTTTTTCCTGCTCTACGCTTGTCAAATCTTTCCCTGACATACTATACGCAAAATTACCGTTACGCGAACCTATATGCAAAATTTTGCACTTATCAACGTTAAATCTCATTTGCTATGTGACTGACCAATCAACGATTTTATTCAGATCTTCCTGGATTTTACCTCTATCTTCGTCATTAATCGCCCTACCACCCAGCTTCGTGTCATCCGCAAACTTTGAAACTGTACTGACTAGGCCGACATCTAAATCGTTAATATATATAAGAAAAAGCAAGGGGCCCAATACAGAACCCTGAGGAACGCCACTCGCTACATTAGCCCAACACGACTCCGCTCCATCAACGACCACCATCTGTTTCCTACCTCGCAACCACTCTTCTAGCCAATTTATTTCTACACCCCTGATTCCATGAGCCTTAGTTTTTTCAATGAGTCTTTTGTGCGGCACGGTGTCAAACGCTTTTTGAAAATCTAAATACACTACATCAACCGCCCGATGTCTATCGTAAATGTCAACCACGTTTTGGAAAAATTCTAAAAGATTAGTTAAGCAAGATTTGTTTCGCCTAAAACCGCGCTGCGTATTTCTAACTAGTTTATGCAATTCTAAGTGTTCGACTATACGATCCCTAATTATTGATTCCAGTAGCTTACCTACAACAGACGTTAAACTGATTGGCCTATAATTTCCCGCCGCACCTTTATCGCCTTTCTTAAAGATAGGTGTTACGTTTGCTAACTTGAAATTATCTGGTACGCACCCCTCAGAAATAGACGCATTAAAAATTTTTGTTAGCGGCACAACAATGCTATCTTTTAATTCTTTTAGTTGTATAGGATATATGGAATCCGGCCCCAGTGATTTACGCGTTTTCATTTTATCAATATAGCGCATTACCGCCCCTTCACTAACCACTATATTATCCAAAATATTACCATTATCAAAAGGTATTATGTCTATGACCGTAGGGATATTTGTTACATCTTCTATAGTAAAAACTGACGTAAAAAATTCGTTTAGTAAGGTAGCCATTTCCTTGTTTTCAGAAACTAGATCTCCGTTTACATTTTTCAAAGGCCCCAACATTCTTTTTACTGGATTTCTATTATTGACGTATTGAAAGAATCGCTTGGGGTTTTCTTTACCGTCACGAGCTATGGAGATTTCAAATTCGCGCTTGGATTTTTTTATTACACTTTTCGCTTCACGCCTTAGAGATATGTAGTTGTTTCGTAACCACAAATTGTCTTTATCGCACTTATGTATCCTATAAGCCCTATCTCTACTCTTTATAATGTCTCGTACTCTAGAAGTAAACCACAAGGGCTTGTTGTTTACTTTCGCACGCTTAATTCTGTACGGTACACATTCCTCATTTATAGTCCTAAATACTGTTTCGAACGATTCCCACATTAATTTGCGTTGGAGTTCCCCATTACGTTTTCCCAATTTGCGTGTGACAATTTATTTCGAAATTTACTAAAGTCTGCGTGCTGGAAGTTAGGAATTTTAGTCGAGTTAGCTGGTTTCGAGTGACTTACTGAGAGGACAAACTCTACCATATTGTGATCGCTATTGCTTAACGGTTCTATTACTTGAAGATCAGTAATTAGCCTATCATCCGTAGTTATTACTAAATCTAAAATACTGTCCAACCTCGTAGGTTCCCCAACCTTTTGAATAAGAAAGCTATCCTCGAGAAAATTAACTAAACGATTACCTTCCGCGTCTCCCTGCATTGTATCGTAATTCACGTTGGCGCAATTAAAGTCACCCATAACTAAAGCCTGCTCACTACCGATTATTCTCTTTAGTTCACGATATAACGCTTCGTCTGTATCAGCTGTTTGATTAGGGGGCCTATATATAACCGCAACAAGAAGTTTGAAATCGTTCAATTTAAGTTCTGCTATAGTCGAATCTATCGGTTCCGGAATTGTGTGCTTTACTTCTATAACGTTCGCAATATTATCTTTGATATACAGCATAACACCACCTCCTCGCCTACCTATTCTGTTTTTAACAAAAAGTCTATAACCTTTAATTTGATACTCCCCTACAAAGTCACGAGTTTCAGTGCTAAGCCACGATTCATTTATCGCAATTATATCATAGTCTTTACAAGCAATTAAAGAAAAAAATTCGTTTCTTTTATTTCGTAGGCTACGAGCATTTAAGGATAAAACCTTCAAATTGTTTGTAATTGTGACACCTTCGCGAACGCAGGGGAAATTTGTGGAATTTACGCTGGGACCGTTCGAGTTACGGCAGCCTGAAAAGAAGAGACAGTATTATGAAATAGTCTTCCTAAACGCACAGCTCCAACGTCATTAAGATGAAGTCCATCCCCGAGGAACAAGTCCCTCCTGCCGTAGAAACTGTTCCAAAAATTCGCAAAATGCACTCCTTCCTGTTGGCAAAGAGACTTTAGGTTATTGTTAATATAGGTCGCCTTGCTGTAAAAATCGTTACGTTGGATAATTCGAGGAAGTATACCTGTTAAAACAATCTTATTAGTTTTTTCCTTTAATCGCTCTAGTAAGTCCCTGTACCTAGCCAGCAGTTCTTCCGATCTAGAATTTAAAACGTTATTAGTACCGACATGAATAACATACGTTGTGTCCTCGGCGGTACCGTCGGTAAATTGGTCAACACTATTAGTTACAGTATATCCTCCACCCTTGCACCAGGGTAGCAGTAACGGCGCCTACGACGAGGGTTTCTCCCACAGAATTCCTCGAGCTGCCCTCGAACAATGGAATCGCCAACGAGTCGTATTTCCGGTTCATCAGCATCGTCGAAACCTAAAACAGAAAACTTATTGTTTGTTATTACTGGTAGACATGTCTTAGGTTTCCTCAATGGGGCTCCATTACGCACTCGAACGAAGGGTTGGGAACTAGGGGAAGAGAGAGGGCTATTAATACTATTTATATTATTAGTAGAAACTGAGGCAGGAGGAGTCTTAATTGGAGTCTCAAGGGATTCCAATTTTGCCGTCAGAGCATCACGCTTTCTTCAAGCCTCACCCTGGCCTCCCTTTCTCGTTCTAACTCGTTCCTCAGCACTTCCATGCTTGAGCACCGCCTGCAAACTAACTGTTCATTATTATTAGCCATTGTAAACGCGTAAGCGGCAAATTTCCCTTCACAGCGACTGCAAGTACTTGACGGGAGTGCCATGCTTTTAATTATCCGCATCCGCATAATTTTCAACATCCGCATCCGCACTTCTGACTGCGGGTGTTATGCGGATATTACCTCTAATAAGTTATGCAATTTACAATTAAATTAGCTTATAAAGTAGCTTATAATGCCCAGTCATGCACATTTCATGTAAAGTATTAATTATTAATGAACAAGCAAATATATAAACCTCAAAATATAAATACCTGGTAACACAGAAAATTGAATGAAACTTGGTTCATTCAATTTTCTGTGGCTGAAACTCTTGAGAAAGTTATTATTTTTATCATAATGAAAACCTTAATATTAATTTTAATTCTTGTGCACTACCTGCCATAATAGTAATATCACAAAATTTGAAAAATTATGTCATATATTCATAATTCTATATTATATTGATAGATTAACTAAATATCCGCATCTGTGGATATTGAAATTAAAGATCCGCATCCGCAGATGTTGAAAAACTGGCATCCGGTCCACCACTAAATTAGTTATATATACTATAATATATATATATATATATATATATATATATGGGTTGGACAAAATAATGGAAACACACTCATTTTCGGTGATGTATTTTGTGTCATCATTAATAGTGTCATATACTTTACTAAATGGATATACGAATGCATACTGTAATATCATAATTTACTACATTAATATGCTGATATCGATTTTTGCTCTTTTTTATAGAATAAGTAAAACATAGCACTTGGTAAAGATGCCACAGACTGTGAATGGGGCACCATAGTGGGAGCCCATCTAACTGATGTTTCCCTCCGAAATTGCCCACCACGTATCTCGAGTAATAGTTCCACTAGTTACGAATATGTGGAAGGAAATTTAAAAAAAAATACACGAGAGAGAGAGAGAGAGAGAGAGAGAGAGAGAGAGAGAGAGAGAGAGAGAGAGAGAGAGAGAGAGAGAGAGAGAGAGAGAGAGAGAGAGAGAGAGAGAGAGAGAGAGAGAGAGAGAGAATAGTGACAGAATGTGACGGAAGAATGTTATTAAGAGTCGTGAAGCATTGAACCAAAGATTGTTGCATCAAAACTTTGTTCGTAACTTAACAATAGTCCGCAACGACCAGTATCAGTCAAAACGAATGGAAATTGTATCGAAGCTCCTCATAACACCAACCGCCGCAAAAGTTCGAATGAAGTGTGGGGTTGGACGGAATAATAGGAACGCTGTTGCGTTTATGATTTTTTTTTAATTTCCTTCCACGTATTCCTAACCATAGGGATTGTTTCTCGAGGTGCATAGACAATTTCGGCGACTTTTTTGGCACCGAGACACGAATCTAAACGGATTTCTATTATAATGCCCGTTCACAGTCAATGACGTCATTTCGGAGCGTCATTGTTCGTTTATTCCGCAAGAATGGAAAAAAAGCAATATGAGCGTATTAAAAGAGACGTTCTCAATATTATACATATTCCTACATAAAGTATAACGGCGAAACTGACTGTTTCCATTATTCTGTTTAGTCCCTGAGGTAGTACGAGTGTGACTGTGATTGATACGAGTAAATTTGCGCTGCTTCAGAAAGGAAACACAAACTTGCGGTGCATCTTCCTCCTGAAGAATCATGCGCCAGGGGTGATAATAACTGGGCGTGTTCGCGATACAAACTAACAAAAACTGCGCAAAAAACGGAGACAGATTTGGATGGAATTAGATTAGACTAATACGGAGCATTGTTGGTTTCAGCGATGATGAACCACGATGGAAGCCTCCTCAGTACGCTGACTCCCTACTTGTTTGGCAATGCTGCTGCGAGCTGCTCGTACCTGAAATGGGCTTATGGGCAGAATGATGCTCTATGTGAAAAGATGTTAAACTCTTCATACTACCACTTAACCTATAAATACATCGATCAATCAATCAGTCAATCAATAAAATATATACAGGGTGTCCCATAAGTCCGGTCTCATACGAAAATTTATTTTAAATTAATTTACAAAAGTAATACATTAGAACTAAAACAAATGTTCAAATTAATGTCTTGTTTTGGGACATTTTCAAATCGATGTCTGTTTACCTCGTGAAGAAAAGGCCTCCGTGGCCTTTTCCTCACGAGTGTACTCACTTCCATATTAGCCATTGCGTGTTATTCTACCTGCAACAAAAAAAAAGGTCCCAAAACAGGACATCAATGTGAACATTTCTTTTGTTCTAATGTATTACTTTTGTAAATTTAAAATAAATTTTCCTATGAGACCAGACTTATGGGACACCCTATATATATATATATATATATATAGTTGTATTACGTGTATTTTTTTTAGTGTAGAAAATAGTTTTTCCCAATTTCTTTGATAGTGTAATTGAATCTTTTTTTTTTAATTTAAATAATTTCAAGGAAGAGATCTCGAGCAAAGACTTGAATTTACTCTTTTAAAGGACTCCAACTAGAGTGGGGGATGTTAGGGGATATATTTTTTTGGAGGCGGGAAGTGGAGGTTGTTTTTTTTTTTTTTGGTGTTTCTTTAAGGGTGAAGCAACATTTTTGTAAACTAAATCTAAGTAAAATGCGTAACGCGTGTAATATATTAATGAAGTGTTTTAAGGGTTAACGCAATTTTGATATTTCCTATCCAAATTTACTCTCTTTTCGTTAAAAAAATAAAACTGTTCCTATACTTCGTAGCGATAGTATATTCGGTTGAAGATCCGTGTAGATGGGGACTCTAAAGAAATTGTTAAGTGGGGGAGAATCAGAGATAAGGGATACAACCCCGTCCCCTATTTTCCTTCCTATTCTTCCTTAAAATGGAAAATAATGTTGAGCATTCATTTGTGAATTTGATTTTATGAACTCTGAAAAGATGTTATTTCGTTGAGAAGGAAGGCACGGTAACCTTTTTTTTTTTCGGTTTCCATCTCCTTTATTCTCTCTCTCTCTCTGAATGTGTGTGTGTGTGTGTGTGTGTGTGTGTGTGTGTGTGTGTGTAACTGATCTTACACGCGTAAAAATTGCTATAAGATGACTTTGTCTGCCTTGAAAGAACCCATTAAAAACTTTTAAATTCTCTTTTTCGCATGTTCTAACGCGTATGAGAGCTGACGTTTTAATAACACGCGAACTCTTTCTTAACTAAGGCGTAATCTCAGCTAAAACTCACGGTTTAAACTCGACTGAACTCGCTCACGCACTAATACCCTCGGAAAAAAAAAAAATAAAAATCCTTGAATCAGATTTCTGTCAGCAATTAAAAGTGATTCAAACACTAAACAAAAGTTTTCAAGAATTAAAGTAATTTTTTTACGTCTCGGTTCACATTACGAACAAAGATTTTTACCCCAAACATGTTCAAACGTGTTTCTACATGATCCCAACAGAGAGAGAGAGAGAGAGAGAGAGAGAGAGAGAGAGAGCATGAATAATGTGAATATTGAAAACCGAAGAAAACTGAGACGATGGTTTTAAATAAATAAATACAGAAAGAGAATGAAACAAATAACAACCAACTAAAAAAAAAATATTTTCCCACAATCTCTTTGGAAGGGAGGGGGGGGGGACCCTTCCAAAGAAAAAAGCTTTTTGCCCAGATTGTTTTTGTGAAGGAACAAAAATATTTAGGAGAAAACGCTATCTATCCTTGTGAGACAAGGGCCATTTCGAATCTCCATATATATATATATATATATATATATATATATATATATATATATATATATATAATCTTTTTTCGAGTGGGGTATATGATGTAGTTATCCTCTCTCTCTCTCTCTCTCTCTCTCTCTCTCTCTCTCTGAAGATAATCGTCGCAGGCATCGTTCGCCTCGTCCCATTGTGAAGAAAGACGATAAGTGTGACGATAAGAAGCGAGCCTTCATTGTCTTCTTTTATTAGGCCATTGTGAGAGTTTGCCTAATCTGACCGTCAGACCACGTTTTGTCTTCCAGCCACCCTTGCGCACACGCACATACGCACACACAGACACACATATTATATATATATATATAATATATATATATATATATATATATATAAAACAGCTAACTTTGTATGATCTTTTATGCACACGATATATATATATATATATATATATATATACACAGTAGGGGCACTCGATATATTTTGTCCCACCCTCTTTTCTTAGGTAAATAATAGGCCATGGGGCTGAAATATCTTTTGGGCCGTAAGTTTGAACTTTCTGCGCTTCACATAACCGGATTTTTCCAGTTTCAACCTCCCCTCCTTGTAAAGGGTGATCCAGAGAAATGGGACCCAAAAGAAACCCCTGTAACTCTTAAAGTATAAGTCCTTTTATAAAATCATAAAATCATACGCATCATTCGAAATAGGATAGTTACAAGTTTGTACAGGATTGTATAGGTTTTGACAATACAAGACAAGATAAGATACAAAACAAAATAAAAGTGTTAGTTAAAACTAACCCTTCAAGATGACTGCATGGACTGTGGAACAGCTGCGTTTCATAACTGAGCAATATTATGAGCATGGAAGAAGTGTAGTTTCAGCTCAAAGATCTTTCAAGACAAATTTTCAGATGTCAAAATCACCTTCTAAGAAAGTAATCCGTCGGTGTGTCAGAAATTTTTCCCTAACTGGCAGCATTGGAAAAAGAAAACCAACTGGAAGAGTGCGCACAGCAAGGATAGACGAGATCATTAACAGAACTCATGAAATTGTACAGGATAATCCTAACATAAGCATCAGACGTGCTTCTCAGCTGTTAGGAGTTGGATATGGAACAACAACACACCGTATATGCAAGCAAAATTTAATGCGCTTTCCATATAAAATTCAAACAGTGCAACAACTAAACAATGGAGATTTCGCACGAAGACGACAATTCTGTCAATGGATCCAACAGAAGGTAAATGACACCACCAATTTTCTAGCAACTTTGATTATGTCAGACGAAGCCCATTTTCACTTGAATGGAACTGTAAACAAACAAAATTGTCGTTTCTGGGCAACAGAAAATCCATTGAATATTACCGAAGTCCCGTTGCATAGTCAGCGTGTAACTGTTTAGTGTGGTCTTACTGCATCTCAGATCATAGGGCCGTACTTTTTCGAGGATTCCACCGGAAACACGGTCACTGTAAATGGTGATCGCTACGAAAAAATGTTGACCGATTTCCTTATTCCTAAATTAAGAGATCTTTGTCTAGAAAACCACTGGTTCCAACAAGACGGAGCTACCTGCCATACCACGAGGAACTGCATGGCAGTTTTGCGTCAAACGTTTCCAGGCGAGTTAATCTCAAGATTTGGAGACGTTGAATGGCCCGCAAGGTCTCCGGATTTTTCTCCCTTAGATTATTATCTCTTGGGATATTTAAAGAGTAGGGTCTACAGAAATAACCCAACGACCTTGCAAGAATTGAAGGCCGCCATCACAAATGAGATACAGGCCATACCACCGCGCACACTTGCAAAAGTGATGCAGAACTTACAAGCGAGAACACTGGAATGCTTGGCAACTAATGGAGCACATTTGAAAGGAGTCATTTTTAAAAAATAAATATTTCATAATAAACTTGTAACTCTACTCTTTCGAATGATATATAGTTTTTATGAAAGTAATTAAATATTAAGAATATTTGGCTTTTTTTTATGGGTCCCATTTATCTGGATCACCCATAAAATTGATGGGTAACACAGTTTAGAAAATGGCATCTGACAGTAATGTGCGTCGTAACCAGAGAGCTGTTATCGAGTTCTTAACCGCAGAGAAGGAAACAATTAGAAATATTCACAAACGTCTAGAAAACGTTTACGGAGATGCTGTTTTTGATCGAAGCACAGTTGGACGCTGGTCTAAACGTGTGAGATCATTCGAGAGAGGGAGAGTCAGCTTCGATGATGAACCACGCAGCGGTCGGCCGGCATCGGCTGTGACATTTCACACTGTGCAACGTGCTAACAGCATCATTCGATCAAATCGGCGCGTCACATACAAGGAGCTATCACTGGAGCTAGGAATTAGTGAAGGAAGTGTGAATACGATAATTCAGCAACTGGGATACTCAAAAGTGTGTTCACGGTTTGTTCCTCGCGAACTGACTGAAGATCACAAAGCCCAAAGAAAAGAAATTGCTTCCGAGTCGTTGGTTCGATACGAAACAAAGGGGATGACTTCCTTTCACGAATTGTGACTGGGGATGAGACTTGGGTACACCACTTTGAACTTGAAACAAAACGCCAATCCATGGAGTGGCATCACGCATACTCCCCACGCAAGAAAAAGTTCAAAATGACTCCCTCTGCAGGAAAGGTTTGGCCATCATCTTCTGGTACATGAAAGGGGTGATTCTGGTGGACATTAAGAAGAGAGGACAAACAATCAACTCAGAGGCATATATTGCTACCCTACAGAGATTCCAGAGACGTATAAAGCGAGTTCGACCGGAGAGAAAACTGGAAGACGTCCTTCTTTTGCACGATAACGCGAGACCACACAACAGTTTGCAAACAAGAGAGGCCATCACAAAAATGTGCTTGACTGTGTTACCCCACCCTCCATACAGCCCGGATCTGGCACCTTCGGACTTCCATTTGTTTGGGCCAATGAAGGATGCTATTCGTGGAAGAAAGTTTCAGAGTGACGATGAGGTTGTTGAGGCGGCTAAGAGGTGGCTCCAGCGGAACCCAGCGGACTTTTACCAGCAAGGTATAAAGGCCCTTGTTTCGAGGTGGAGGAAAGCCGTAGAAAAGGATGGAGACTGTGGAAAAATAAAAATTTGTAAAAAAGGTATTTGTGTACAAAATTTCTGGAACTTACAAGGAAATTTGTAAATAAAAAAAAAGGGGGGGCAAAATATATTGAGTGGCCCTCCTGTGTGTGTGTGTGTGTATATATATATATATATATATATATATATATATATATATACATATACTCATATATTATTAAGTTTTTGCTAACTTCATTTTGTGAAAATGAAAATAACGCTTTGGAATTTATTTATTTACTTATTTTTTTATATGTTCAGAGAAAGTGAGGCACATTTTCATAGAAAAAAAATGAGGGTAAAAGTGAGGTGAAAATGGAAAAAGAAATTGAGATTCAGTGTGAAGAATATAAATTGAAAGCATGTAATAGTATGATGGCTTTGTTAATATGAAATTGAAACCTTTTTGCTGTGAGAGAGAGTTACAAGGAGTTACAAGGACGAGAGGAAGCCTCAAAGACCTTCCGGTCCACTCTGGTAGGTTCCTGTTATTAAACAAGTTTATTTTTCTTTCAACTATCCTAGCAGTAGTAGAAAACTGGATAGAAAAGTAGAAGGCTCTCTCCCCACCCTCCGCTCCCTCCCTGTCAGAGGCAGGTACGGAAAAAGGTTGAAGAAAATACCTTGGCCCTGGAAAAGTAGCCAAGGAAATTTTACAGGAAAGTGGAGAATATACTATAAATAGCTCTATATTTAGCATGCTCACAGAGAGACAGTGCAAGCGAACTCCTGCAGAGTTATATTATGTTTTAGTCTTAAACTATGAGAATATTCAGTACTTTGTCTAGCCTATTTTTAAACACATTTACACTTTGACTGGAAACAACCTCTGAGGGAAGTTGGTTCCAGATATTAATTATTTTATAGGAAAAGAAATTCCCGCAGACCGAGGTCCTAAATGTCTTTAGTTCCAGTTTAAACCCATTATTTCTTGTCGGATTGGCATTAAGGGAGAATAAGTTTCTGTAATATACCCTGTCTATTCCATTAAGCATCTTGAAGACTTGAATAAGCTGACCCCGCAACCTCCTCGTCTCTAAGATAAACAGATTTAGGCGCTCCAATCTCAGTTGGTAGCTTTGCATTCTCATTGAAGGGATCAATTTTGTAGCCCTTGCTTGTACTCTTTCTAACCTTTCTATGTCCTTCCTGAGGGATGGAGACCAAAACTGCGCACAGTATTCCAGTTGAGGTCTGACTAGTGAATTATAAAGAGACACTACAGTCTCCTTGTTCCGAAACTAGAACTGTTTTTTAATATAACCTAATATTTTTAAGGCCCTCTTTTCGACTTCTGCACAGTGCTTCGACGGTTTCAGATCATTGCTGACATAGACTTCTAAGTCTTTCTCTAGATCGGGCTCAGTCGAGAGAGAGAGTTACAAGGAGTTACAAGGAAAAGAAGTACCTCAAAAAGCCTTGCGGCTCATACCGAGGAGGTACCAATGGCAACGGGTGCCACGGAAAATTTTCTACACACTCAAATAGTGTGCAAGATTTGGTCTAACCTTTTCTTGAAATGATCCACAGAGGAACTGTTCACAACTTCTGAAGGTAAAATGTTCCACGTGTCACAGATCTTATACGTAAAGTAATACCCACAAACACTAGTCCTAAACCGTTTCAAATCCAACTTCCAACCATTGTTGCGAGTTGGGTTATCATTTAAACTAAACATGCTACTAAAATCGACATCGTTGAACCCGTGTAAGAACTTGAAAATCTCGATCAGTTGACCGCGCAGCCTCCGAGTTTCCAGCAAAAACAAGTTCAGGATGCGTAACCGTCGATTGTAGCCCATATGGCTAACGGAAGGGATTAACTTTGTGGCCCTCGTCTGCACTCGCTCCAGGCTCTCAATATCTTTCCTGAGGGTGGGCGACCAGAACTGCACAGCATACTCCAGGTGCGGCCGAACAAGGGAATTGTACAGAGAGAGCACAATCTCCTTGTTCAGAAACTGAAATTGCCTCCTGATATAACCCAATAGTTTCTGGGCTTTCTTTTCCACCTCTACGCACTGTTTCGTAAACTTAAGGTCGCTGCTAATTAGCACACCCAAGTCCTTTTCTAAATCAGTCACCTCGATATGACTCCCCAACATCGAGTAGTCCGACTTGGGATTGGCGTAGCCAATGTGCATCACTTTGCATTTACCCAAGTTAAACGGCATTTGCCATTTTTCGGACCACTCTCCTATCCTACCTAGGTCCGCACGCAGTTGCTCGATCGCTTCGGGCGTCCCAACATTGGCCCCAAGCTTGGTGTCATCAGCGAATTTGGCGATCCGACTGACGATGCCACCGTCGATATCATTTATGTAAATGATAAACAACAGTGGCCCCAAAACGGAACCCTGAGGAACCCCACTAGTGACCGAGGCCCAACCCGAACTAGCCTCTTTAATTACAACCCTCTGCCGCCTATTCCTCAGCCAGTTTTCAATCCACCTACCTATTTCCCAACCAATACCCAGCGCGCGCACTTTCGCCATTAGCCGGCGGTGAGGTACATTATCAAAGGCTTTCTGAAAGTCGAGATAAAGTATATCAATCGCCTTACTCTTATCATACTCACTCAACATGACGTGGAAAAACTCGAGCAAGTTCGTGACACATGACCTATGCCGTCTAAACCCATGTTGGGAGTCCCCAAGCAGTTTGTAGGAATCCAAATGGTCAACGATCCTATCAGCTATTATCCCTTCTAATAATTTACCTACAACTGAAGTGAGACTAATGGGACGATAGTTCCCTGGACTTTCGTGATCCCCTTTCTTAAAGATAGGGGTCACGTTGGCTTCCCTCCAGTCACCAGGCACCTGGCCCATCTCCAACGATTTGTTGAAGACTGTAGCCAGGTGGGGAGCCACCTGGTCGCGCACTTCTCGCAACACTCTGGGGAGAAACTGGTCTGGCCCAGGAGCCTTAAACGCGCTCAATTTGTCTATTCTATCGGCACCGACTGTCGCGGTACATCTAACACTATCCAGGCCAGCACCTTCGTGCCTCACGCCTGGCTCGGGGATGACGCGGGTATCCTCCCTGGTGAACACTCCCGCAAAGTACTCGAGAGAGAGAGAGAGAGAGAGAGAGAGAGAGAGAGAGAGAGAGAGAGAGAGAGAGAGAGAGAGAGAGAGAGAGAGAGAGAGAGAGAGAGAGAGAGAGGATCTTAAAGACAGGATATTGAAGTGGCGAGAGGGGAAATGAAAACTGAAGGCAAGACACTCCCAAAATATACCTTAAATCACCCCTCTTACCTTTTTCGTATATGAGAGAGAGAGAGAGAGAGAGAGAGAGAGAGAGAGAGAGAGAGAGAGAGAGAGAGAGAGAGAGAGAGAGAGAGAGAGAGAGAATCCTCGTCTATGATTAGGGGGAGTGCGTGCGTAAGGATTATAATCGCACGTGAACGGTCTTTAAACCTGAATCCGGCCCTCACGCACAATTTCGTGCACTCGAGTGCCTGGCACTGCTTAAGCACGCAACTGTCTACTGATCTTTATTAAATATCGATCACGAATAACGTCACAGAGACGTTCGATCGTGAGACGAAAATTCCGTCAACACAGTCAACACATCGACAGACCCCATCTGTTCTCCGTCCAATGACGCTGGGGTACCTCCCATGGTTTTGCATTCATATATATATATGGGATGAATTTCACAAGTGAACACGTGAAATGAATGAATGATGCAAACTCACAAGGAAAAAGAAAAATGATTCCAAGGCCTTTCGTGTATTCAGAAGTACACCTCGTCATTCCTTGACGAGGTGTACTTCTGAATACACGAAAGACCTTGAAATCACTTTTCTTTTTCCTTGTGGGTTTTCATCACACACACACTCATCTCGTCTTCCTTCCTACTTAATTTTCGCTCTTTCACACACACACACACACACACACACACACACCTTATTAAGTTTGTCCAAACTTAGAGTTTCGAGCCACTAAGTTCTCTGAACTTTCATTTTATATATCAATTTGAAGTTGGAAGCCGTTTTACCCGTGTTATGTATCTATAATGTTATTGTCCCCTCTCTGCTGGTCGTCATGGCAACGGGGATTCTACTTAATAACGAAAAATAAGTTTATAAATTCCCCTCTATTAACTTCACTTATTTCATTCTTTTTTATTTGTCCTGTGTTTTTGTTGTTCTCTCGTTTTTGTGTTGGAGTTCTATGATGGATAGTCACACACACACACACACACACACACACACACACACATATAGTCAAGAAGGTATATTACTTTGTACATTTCTTTTATCCACCTTTGTACTTTTCCTTTTTTCTTTTGTAATGTTGAAGTTACTAAGTTATTCGTTCGTACTGTCGTCGACGATTGGAAAGATCAAGAGAAAACCTGAGTAAGATTAACCTTTAAAAAGATTTCGGTAAATGTTACTCGTCTGACCTAAAGAAATTCGATATTGGTGATCATTGACTCCAATTTGTTAATGCGTATATCGTGTATAGGGTTTAGTTTTTAGTTATTGTTAGTAGTATTGGTACGTGTAGACGGCTTGAAACTGTTTGCGGACAAATTGCGAAGGATATTGAAAGAATTGGATGGATAAGGTTTATCTTCCGTGTATAACAGTTTTATCGAGTTCTTCATTTTGTGCGCGATTGGTTCGCTAAATTTAGTTTAACTTTATTTTCCTATTTAGACTTAACTTAAATTTGTTTAATATTGAAATTAACCTTAATTCGTTGTGGTATTCACGCGAAGAAAGCTCATTTCCACAATCAGTCGGGCATTGTATAGATCTTACTTTGCCCGTAACGTTAATGCTACCCAGAAACATTCACAACTACCACTCATCTTTATGAGTCGCAACATTATACTTATCCGTCTCGTCATTCTCGCTCCGTCCTTTTCTACGCCGCTTCAATCACCCTACTGAACCCCATTCCTCTTAACTCATTTTTTATTCTTCCGTAATCTACCCAACTCTACTACTCCACTCATCCTCCTAATTCTACTATTCGTATTCCGCTGTGTAGTCTACTCCAATCTAATCTTCTGGTCCCACTAAAACTTTCCCTCCCTTCCCACTTCTTCCATATTTATCCTTTTCACTCCATCCTAATACTCCCATTTTCACTCTAACGTACGCAATAACTTTTTTTCACCCTAATCCTCCTTCTTCTTACACCCTAATTCACTCTATTTCATCCTAATCCTCCTTCTTCTTCTTACACCCTAATTCACTTTATTTCATCCTAATCCTCCTTCTTCTTACACCCTAATTCACTCTATTTCATCCTAATCCTTCTTCTTCTTCTTACACCCTAATTCACTCTATTTCATCCTAATCCTTCTTCTTCTTCTTACACCCTAATTCCTCTTATTTCATACTAATCCTTTTTTTACATCCTAACCCCCCCCCCCTCTGTTTTGATCTAAATATGGCTGCGTTGTCCGCCGTGTTTTGGGTATACCATCGTCCGCGTGTGCCCTATTTGACAGCGTTCGTTACTCAATGGGTAACACCGTTTTCCTATAAGCAAAGACACTGAGGTCGGGGGTTTGACTCCCGATGGTGCTAGTAATAGTAATAACGTAGGAGTTAGAGGAATGGGCCGCGTTAGTTGATTTGAGCGCCGCTGCGCCAGTTTCTGGTCCTACTAACTGATTATTATTATTATTATTATTATTATCTCCTACGTCCGTCTATTCCACGCATGCCCGTATTTCCGTATACCCATTTATCCGGGTGAGTGCCCTCTTCCGTCTATGGCGCAAGATTAAAATTAAAATTTAAATTAAGATTTGGCGCAAAAAATGAATTTAATAACTCGGCTCCATAATCGCCTCACAAATTTTAATTACTGATCATCATCGTCCATCATTCAATTACTTTTAATTATTAATTAGAAGCAATTTCATAATTCATTAATTATTAACGGTTCTCATTTTCATATATTTTTTTTAGATTTTTTTTGCGGGTAAAAAACTTATTCGTTACGAGTTTCTTTACAGAAATTATTATTATTATTATTATTATTATTATTATTATTATTATTTATTCAAGATATTTGTTGGTGTTTATTGTCCAATAGTTAGTTATACGATAGGTGTATCTACGATATATTAACCCATTTTTCACTGTAAATTCGTTTTTATTTAAGTTGACTGCGTGTAAAAAGTGAAATTATTACAAGGCGTGAAAACAATTTCTAAATATTTTTTTCCCACGAAATATAGAACTAATTTAAAGACATTTTGTAGAATTTTTTTTTATACATATTTTTAAATGTTACACTATTTTCTTTTTATGTTTAAGAACAGAGGGGAAGTTATTTTATGTAACAATTAGTCTCGCTGTAACGTGTTGTGGATTAAGTGACATTACTGTTCGTAAAAGAGATTAATATTAAGACGTCGGCGGTATTGTCGGGTGTTCATTAAGTAATACGCGTGGCAACGTCGCAAATCTGTTGTGTTTTTAATTATGTACGGGAATTAGGTACGCTTAAGCTAATAATAATGACGATAATTACAATAATAATAATAATAATAATATAATAATAATAATAATAATAGGGATATAAACTTTAAATTTAAACACGTACACTATAATATTATAATTATTAGAGACTTTGCGTATTATCTTGAAGTCATAGTGTACGCGCGAATTATCCCGAACGAGTGGAAGAAACATTCGTGTTTCAAAACCTAGGAGAAAAAACGACAAAAAATGGTGCTCTGATGAGTCACAAATGAAAGATGCGATACTATACCAACCTTTTTCTACAACCACTTCATTTAAAGTGTAACATTTCAATTTTTACCCTCGTAAATATCAAATTACGCTCGTAACCCCTCGTTTTACGCAGTATTAAAAGGTTTGTTCATAGTCTTCAAATTTATATAAACACTGAACTCCGCATACGTTAGTCGTACCGAGTTTGACAGGCAATTAATCATTATTATATAAAAATACTCGGTTGAAACGCTTTTCTATCAGTCTGAAAGCCTCGTCTTCATTTTTACTTTTAATATTGGGTCTCCTTTTTTTTTTTTTTTTATCTCTGTTGCAGTGTTTATCCCAATCTGTGCCATTAGTGCCTCAGATAACTCAAAGGAACAGAGAGAGCCATTACCCACGAAAGTATTTGATATTTTATTGGTCGAGAGAAACCTATGCCAAAACTTTGATTTTTATTACTTTTGTTTATTTATTTATTATTAATAATGATAATATTTCTCAGTAATGTTCGTCCAACTTTTGCCTTAGCCGTAAATAATTACGGATGTAGCATATATGCTGCGTTGGTATAATTATTATAAGCGGGTTAGCCCGTTGACGGGTCTGAAAAGAGTAGAGCAAAGGGGTGCGAGGACCTTTGTTTACGATAGTCGTGGACTCTGTTCCGCCATCGCTCTTGACTCGTCTCCCGCACAAATCTTTCCACACTCTGAGTCAGCAATGCGGTCATCACGGGACTATTCACGATCATTTCGTTTTTACATTTATAAAGTTAACTTATATTTACGTTCACTCACGCGCGATGTGCCCCCCACTCTCCCCCACGCATATCGGGGCGGGGGGGGGGGGATTTGCTATAAATCTGCGGATAAAATGTATACATTTTCATTTAATGTTTAGTTTCCTACAAAATAAAAATAATAAAAATTATTTGTCAAAAGAACAAATTAATCCATACTTTGTAGCGAATTACATAATTTCAATTTATTTGCAAATTAAATAATTGAATTAATAGGTGATGATAAAAATAATAATAATATATATATTTTTTTTTACACTATTTCACTGCATTGTAAATTGAAGTATAATTTTATACTGAATAATAAATAAATATATTCTTTAATATATTATTAATATATTATATTAATATATTATATTAATATATTATATATACAGGGTGTCCGAGAATTATCTGTACAATTTTTGGCTGTTATTAAAAGTCAACCATGAAGTGTAGAAATTCCAGTGTTGTCCCATTTTACAGAGAATCTCATTAAGTTTTTTCTGATACCACGTTTTGACAAGTTTTTTAGAAATGTACGCTGGTGACAGACATTGATGATTTAAAAGCAAGAATCACAGCTGCTATTGAGCGAATTGATGTGGATATGCTGCAGCGTACATGGCAACATTTGGAGTATCGATTGGATGTTTTGCGAATCACTAATGGTGCACATATCGAATGTTTGTAACAACGTTACTTTAATAAAAGAAACTTTTGAAAATACAGATTCTAAATAATCTTGTTTAAGAATTTTACGTGTGTTATCAAGAATTTTATTAAAAGATGAAATTGTACAGATAATGTTCGGACACACTGGAATTTCTAAAAAACTTGTCAAAACTTGGTATCAGAAAAAACTTAGAGATTCTCTGTAAAATGGGACAACACTGGAATTTCTACACTTCATGGTTGACTTTTAATAACAGCCAAAAATTGTACAGATAATTCTCGGACACCCTGTACAATATTATTTTTTTTTTCACTTGATTGAATGTATTTTTTTTTTATATAAAAATTTAAGACCGGTGAAAATATCTGTGAAACGATTTATACCTTTGGTTAGCTTCCGCCCGAATTGTTCATTCTTAAACCTACAGTTTAACGTGGAATCCGAACTACGCCCCACCACCAGCAGCCCAGCGTCTTAACCACAAGGCCACCCAGGGTACACATTTATCTACCAACCACTTTCTTTATTGTGTGGAAGGATGAACAGCTGGGTTTTCTTGCGCGGCGGTTGCCGTCACCGGGTCTCGATCCCGGGGCCAATGGACTCGTAGTCAGCGACGCTAACCACTACACCACCCAGGCGCATATATATATATATATATATATATATATATAAGTTGCTTGAACCTTTTCATGGTTAAAGGTTTAATACTGCAGTTGCCACTGATTACAGAAGGAAGCAAACAGTATCATGGAGAGAAAGTAGCTTCACAATTGAAGCTTTTATTTTTATATTTTTATTTATTTTAAAACTTTCTACAAAATATTAATTAGTTGACCAAAATCATAATTTCCTAATTAATTGGCAATTAAAATATATTATTTACTAATTGGCAACTTTTCTTGAAGCTAAGAAATTGCCTTAAATTTAATTTGGGCAATCTGCTTGGAAGGGGTGAGTACGTTTGTAACACTAAAAAATGGGCGAACGTACATCGCATTTCCGCCATTTTATTCTTCTACTTTGGATGACATCATTAGTTTATGACGTCACGTATACGAGTTATACCCGGTGGTCACGTCGCAACAACGTTTTCCGTTAGATTAGCGAGGTTAAGCGTCGTTGGGTCTGTTTAGTAGTTGAATGGGTGACCGTCCTCCGCTTTCAGATGATGTAGAGAGCCGTGGCTCGGATCCCACGTGAAGCCGTATGTCCCCTCCGTCGAATGACCTTTTCTGTTACGAAGGTTAAAGAACTAAAAATATTATTATTATTATTATTATTATTATTATAATAAATATAAGTGGATTTGGGACTATTCATGAAGTAGTATTAAGAAGCGTAGAGAAGGAAAAGTGTCTTTAATGTCAGAAGTAGGGATGGAAAATAACCGAAAAGTGTAAAACCGGTTTTCACCGTCGCTATATTCTTACAACCGGTTTTTACCGGTTTTCACCGATGCGATTCTCTATGCTTTTTAGGGAGGTAAATGATCAAAATATTAAACAGAAATAAGGTCTTAATTGATTCAATCAAGTATGTGTAACATTTGAATTAAAAAATTTATTATCGAACTTGATTTTTGAAATAACACTTGAGAAAACAAAGAGCATTAAGTGTCTGATCTGAAATTCTTGATCGAATCTTTGTGACGAATAAACCAGCAGCTGAAAACACTCTCGGGCTCTACGCTGGTGGCTTTTATTGTAAGCAACGCCTCGTACATTCGATCCAAATTTTCGCTTCTATGTATTCAAAGTAGCTTCAAAATATTTGAATTCATTGTTTACGTCAAAGGTCTCGGAAGAATCTTTCTTGGGTTTCATTTTCAGTTTGTTCATCTCACACATGTACTCGTTCATAAGTTGATCGTCATCATTTACTTCACGACCTGAGCTGCATTGTGAATCTTCGAGTTTCGAAGCAATTGATTGGACTTGGTCGTCTGTTTCTGAAATCTGGCAAGCTTCTGGAAAAAGCCTCTTAAATGTATGATCCGCATACTTCTTAAGTGCTTGTCTTGAAGGAAAGAGGAATGGTGATGATGATTCATTTTTCAAGACCTCGGGATTGTGGAGAAAACTCAGCAAGGCGACAGCTTCTTTTTGTCTTCTCGATGAGTAGCGATCAATGAGAGACTGACGTAGCTCAAAAGCTAAAGGATTGTTTTTGCTTTCAAATTTATCCCAAATGAACTTTGTTCCGAAGATGCAAATTTGCTCAAAGCTGAATCTTCCATGGAGTCCCTTCAAAACAATTTCCAGTGGACGAAGCGTGTCAAAGAGGCTCTTTAGAGCATTCCATTCTTCATCTGAAATCGTCTCTGTTGAGCGTATCACTCTGAGGGCCTTTGGAATGCAATTTTTGAGTTTCAAAAATCTTTCTATCATGGCCAAAAGACTGTTCCACTTCGTTTTGCAGTCAAGGATAAGCTTCATTTCCTTTCCATTAAATTCATCTCTGACAAAATCCTGCAATATCTCATTTTTCAAAGGAGACTTTCGAAATATGCGGCAGATTTTTCTCACCTTATTTATTACTTTTAAGTAATCTTCTCGAAGTTTGGGAAGAACAATTACGTCATCTATGTCGGACTCAAAAAATGTATCAGTGCATAAACTTTCACACTCATCTTCGCTTAACTCATGTGCAGAGTGTTCATCTTCTTCGATGGCTTCATCTTCAGGGGTAGGGTCACTTTCCCCTTCAACTGAATTTTCAGCAGTTTTTGAATACAAGATATTCGAAACCGCGAGATGTATAGCATGTGCAATGCATTGCTGGTGATCAGGTACTATTTCTCTTCCAAATTTGACCATTACTGAGGCACCGTCGGTGGTGCAACCCACGATATGCTTATCTAGGTCCAAGCCAAAGTCTTCCAATCTTTTCCTAACGATTGCAATAGTTTTGGTGCTATCGAGAGAACCATTTATTTTCATGAGACCAAGAGACCAATGTTGATTTTCATCATGAACATTAATATTAATATATCTTTGGTTTTGCAAAGATGTATACTCAATAACTCATCCATAGTTAATGAATAGCGGATTCCTTGTCTCACCTGATTCTTGAAGTAGTTGACCAATTCATGTTTCTTTTTCTCATAAAAACTAAGCACCATTTTTCTGACACCATTATGGGAAGTTGGATGAGGCTTGTCGTATTTTATCTTTCTTAGGCTTTCTTGAATGAATTCACTTTTAGCAATTGATTGGAGACTCGGTCCATCTACACACGCAAGTTTCGAAATTTCCTCTTGTATGGACTTTTTTTTTGCACAAACTCTTCCACTGTTCTTTGTTTCTTCAATGGCTAATTAATGTGGTCGATGTTTATGCCATGAATATTTTTCATGTGGGATGATAAACTTGAAGTAGAACCTCCACAACACTTTAAAACTTTGTGACATGTCATACACTCTGCTTCTTTTTATTCTTACGAGTGAAATGATACCAAGCCAGGGTGGCCATTTAAAAAGGAGGACACTGCGTATGTGGCAGTACGTTAACATATATATATATATATATATATATATATATATATATATATATATATATATATATATATATATTAACGTACGGCCACATACGCAGTGTCTTCCTTTTTGGAAATTTGGAAATGGCCACCCTAAGGACAGAGTGCTCAAAAGGCGGACTGTCCGCCTAAAGCCGGACGTCTGGCCACCCTATACCAAGCATTTGATTTCTTTGAGATGATGGAGTATTAAATGTTAGAATCTTAACTGATCAGTGTGCAATCATCCACATAACATTCAAGACTGAAGCATCAATTAATTATTTACACTTATAAACAAACAAAAAACGATACGAAACGATGCAAAACGTAATTACTATGTTTTTAAACGTTTGGAAACGTTTGTTTCATAGAAAATGGAGCAAAGTGATCGGAGACTTTTGGAAAAATGTGAAAACCGGTTCTCATCGTCGGTTTCGGTGATGATTAAAAATTTTCATCACCCGTTAAAAACCGGGTTTTTTTAAAACCGGGTTCCATCTCTAGTCAGAAGTGAATTTACTTTATTACCTATTGTAGGTCTAACTCTTCATACGCATTCTGAAAGTGTTCCAAGACATTTGAGAGAGAATGTATCTGTTTCAAGAAAATCCATAATTTTTGGCGTACTTTTTTTTAACCCTTAAACCCTACCCGGGGTACTGCTGTACCCCAGTGCCCAGTGGGCCAGCACCCCCATGTATTGCTAGCGTAACTTTTATAATGGGTAGAGATTAAGGGTTAAAGAAATGTTGAACTAATTTCTAAAATATTTGACCATTTTAAAGTATTTTATTTACTTTTCTTGCCTAACCCCTCCTCCGCCTTCTTCGAACACTTTTCGTCGCATGAAAGCACGTGATCTGAATTGTCCAATCAACACGTGACTCAAGTTCCGCTGTATTCTTCTAATATTGGACTGTAGGCAAAGCATACCAATTTTAAGTAATTATAGGCTAAGGCTACGCTAGACTTAGCTAATCTATTATTGTTTACAAAACAAAGCGTTACGTCATCGCTACGTCATAATTGGAATAATGCATTCTGACTGGCGGCTTCCTTCCCTTTTTTTTTTAGAGATAAAATGCAATTAAAAATATATTTTAACTGTGATTTATTTCGGACTTTGCCCAATTTTACGTCATAAAATAATTTATCGTATAAAATTTTTGTAAAAAGGCTTTCTGCCACTCGCAGTCAATTATTAAAAAATTACACATGTTTGGGAATGGAACAAGAAGACAAGAATTTTAAACAGATCAAAGTTAAGTCTGTCCATATATATATATATTATATATATATATATATATATGTATATATATATATTTCTGTCTGTTATCTTCGGTACCATTACTAAAATGAGTTCTTTCGCCTGGACTCAGAAACATTATATTAACTGCAAACAAACGCAGTATAATTAATGTAAAGAACGACGCTTGTGTAGAAGAGCGTTCCGCACAAGATGAGGAGGGAGAACGAACAAATGAAAATGAGGTACCACCCGGGAATCGAACCCGGGATCATCCGATTGCCGGTCAGATATGCTATCTACTCCTCATCTTGTGCGAACGCTCTTCTACACAACCGTCGTTCTTTACATTAATTATCTGTGTGTTTTTGCAATTAAAATGTAATATGTACGGCATGCGAAGGTGCCCCCTCAGGGCATTGTTTCTGCTCGTATGTAGGAGAATTACGACTTCTGATTGATCGAGGTCATGGTGTAGTGGATAGCATATCTGACCGGCAAACGGATGATCCGGGTTCGATTCCCGGGTGTACTCATTTTTTCATTTGTTCGTTCTCCCCCTCATCTTGTTCGAACGCTCTTCTACACAAGCGTCGTTCTTTACATTATATATATATATATATAATATATATATATATATATATATATATATATATATATATATATATATATATATTATACAGGGTGGGCGGAAAGTAGCTCTCCCATTTAGATTGGTAAAAAAATACGTATATTATCCATTTATTTCAGAAGAAATAATATGAAAAGGTAGCATACATGGTAGGTTTTCTCTGAAATTCAATGTGGGCTCCAACTCTTTCCACCAGCTTCTGGAGCCGCCAGGAATGGCGTTCCACTGACTTTAGCAGGAACTCCGGCGGGATGGAGGACATGACTTCCCGAATTCGGTCCTCCAGTTTCTTCCAATGTCCTCGGTTTGGTGCGGTAGACTTCTTCCTTTACCCACCCCCCAAAGAAAGAGTCGCACGGTGTCAAGTCGGGGCTCCTGGCTGGCCATTGATGTGGACCACGACGACCCATCCAACGCCCAGGAAGTGGGCATCCAGCCACTCACGGACAACAAGAGCGAAGTGCGGAGGGGCGCCATCTTGCATAAATATCAGATCGTCGATGTTCTCCCATGTGCTGACAACCGGCCAGACCTCGTTTCGCAACATAGGCAAGGTACCGCCTCAGCATTCATGGTGTTGCGCAGAAAGGAACGGGCCCACAACCTGATCTGAGGTCATACCACACCACACCGTTACACTGAACCGATTCTGCCGTTTTTCAGCGGTAACCGTGGCGACTTCTTTCTTTGGGGGTGGTAAAGGAAGAAGTCTACCGCACCAAACCGAGGACATTGGAAGAACTGGAGGACCGAATTCGGGAAGTCATGTCCTCCATCCCGCCGGAGTTCCTGCTAATTCAGTGGACGCCATTCCTGGGCGGCTCCAGAAGCTGGTGGAAAGAGTTGGAGCCCCATGATTTTAGAGAAAACCTACCATGTATGCCTACCTTTTCATATTATTTCTTCTGAAATAAATAGATAATATACGTATTTTTTTACCAATCCAAATAGGGAGCTACTTTCCGCCCACGCTGTATATATAATATACTTTCGGCTAGATACTGAAATTGGAATGGGAGATTGGTTTTAATAAGTGTTGGAACTTATTTTATGCCAAGAAACCTTTGTAGTCGAGGTAGCTTAAATTACAGATAAAATCGTTTAGCTCGTTGCAACATTGTTGGATTCTTTGTGAGGACTTTTAGAGTGTTAACGTATATATATATATATATATATATTATAAGCACACCGGACAAAAAATTAGTCACCCCTCTCAGAATGTACCTAATAACATCTGACGGCGCCTCTGGCCTTGATAACCGCACGAATCCGGCGAGGCAGAGACTCTACGAGGTTGTGCATGTACTGAACATCGATTTGCTGCCACTCGTTCATCAGCCGGTCCCGAAGTTCCGCCAGAGTCTGTGGGTGTCTATTCCTGCGCTTCACTTTCTGTTTCCAGCCTGAACAACACCTTCGACGCATTCAGGATTAAAGACTTCATTGGACCTGCGATGTACTCGTCGCCTCCCATCATTGGAGAACAAACAAAACGGGACTCATCGGACCAAATTACACGTTTCCAATCTGCCGCAGTCCAGTTTTTGTACCTCTGAGCCCATTTATAACGTGCCAATTTGTGACTTGCTGTTAACAGCGGCCTCTTCCGTGGTACCCTGCTCCAGCTGTCCATCGCATGCAGTTCTCGTCGCAATGTCCGTTCGGAAATTGGTCGCTGGAGAACCTCATTGGTTTCTTGGAGCAATTGTTCTCTGGTTTGAAAACGATTTGCAGTTACTAGACGAGAAACATGGCGGCGGCCCCTATTGTCGAGAATTGTTTTCCGGCCACAGTTACGCCGTCGATTGTCAGTTGATTGCGAACTACACCACTCTTTGTAAACTCGCTGGACAGTACGCGTTGACACACCAACAAATTGGGCTACTTCAGACATTTTGTGTCCGTGGGCTCTGCCAAACACGATGGCTCCTTTTTGCCACTGAGTAACGTCTGCCTCACGACCCATTTTGCAGACTATATCCAACACACACTTTGTTCTTCACCACCTCACGAAACAGATCTGATCCTGTGTGCTACGTCACCGCTACACTTACCAATGCTACATCAGCGCCCTCTGTGTGACCTTGAACTTCCTACTATCGGTGCTATTAGGGGTGACTAATTTTTTGTCCGGTGTGCTTATATATATATATATTACTTTAGGTTAGTAAGTAATACAGGGTGTACATAAAGTCAGGATCTATTTTTGTGAAGCACTTGGAAATTATATGGAATTCAATCATAAAATGATAAAGTGGTAACATTTATTAAATAATTAAGAGTAGGATTCGACGTGACGCCCATCAGTATCCCTGCACAGCTCAAATCGTTCCGCAGCATTTCTAAACACATTCTGGAGCATTTGCGGGGTTATGTTATCTGCAGCAGTTCGTATACGTGTACGTAAGTTTTCAAGACTCGTAATCTTCGTCTGATAGACGTGCGATTTGATAAAGCCCCATGCAAAGAAATCTAAAGGGGTTAAATCTGGTGATCTCGGTGGCCAAGGTCTGTTGCTTCCGCGTCCGATCCAGCGATTTGGAAAACGTCCATTTAGATAATCCTGAACAATTTTGGCATAGTGACAAGGAGCACCATCATGTTGATAGACGACGGTACTAACAATCCAATCCCCGTCGTCTATCAACATGATGGTGCTCCTTGTCACTATGCCAAAATTGTTCAGGATTATCTAAATGGACGTTTTCCAAATCGCTGGATCGGACGCGGAAGCAACAGACCTTGGCCAGCGAGATCACCAGATTTAACCCCTTTAGATTTCTTTGCATGGGGCTTTATCGAATCGAACGTCTATCAGACGAAGATTACGATTCTTGAAAACTTACGTACACGTATGTTTAGAAATGCTGCGGAACGATTTGAGCTGTGCAGGGATACTGATGGGCGTCACGTCGAATCCTACTCTTAATTATTTAATAAATGTTACCACTTTATCATTTTATGATTGAATTCCATATAATTTCCAAGTGCTTCACAAAAATATATCCTGACTTTATGTACACCCTGTATATATAAGCCAACCTGTATGGCGCCTTGCAGTGTCTGTCTATCAAGATTCGATCAACTGGATTGAAAAGGGTCAACTGAAATGGCGTTGCGCGGAGTGACACCATGAAATTCTGCGAAATCGAGAAAAAAACACGATTTTTGGGGGTTTCACATTTATAAGTATGGAGTGAGTGGGTCAAAGTTTGTGAAGTTCATTTATAATTAAGTACCTCGTAAGAGTAAAGTAAATATTATGCTTTCACTGACTGAAAATCTTCTATTGAAATTGTTTTCTTTTTTTTTGTTTCTTGTTGGTGAAACTGGACTGACTTTGGTGAACCTATACCCATTTGGTCGACGAGACATAACATTGACACTTTAACGATCATTTGTCGTCAGCCCGACTTCGGATGGAGACGGGCTTTGATGACATTTTTGACTCGGATTCACGCTTATTTTTACTCGGAATAACGCACGTTCATAAGTCTCGTTGTCCACCTTTAATATATTTGAACATTCTTGATTTTTAATCGGAGTATTGTCGATGTTTTATCGACATTATCGGTAAAATGGGCTTAGGAAATTGTAATGGATTGGAGAAAAAATAATGTCTTGTTCACATACGGAAAAGTTAGCAAAATAATAATAATAATAATAATCATTATTTGTTTTTTTTGTTGATGTTGTTGTTATCGTGTGTATGAAGTGCCATTAATCAGGAAAAAACAGAGCAATTTCTTTCAGTTAAGGAAAAGTGAACGGAAATTGGAGGAATCCTGAACGAAAATTTTTGAAGAAAAAATTTGGACGAAAGAATGTGAAATGTGTCACCTTTATCGTTTTTTGTTTGTTTGTTTGTACATCTATCTGTCTATCTATCTATCTATCCTATTATCTTCATTAGCGTTCTTTTTCCTATTCTCTCTCTCTCTCTCTCTCTCTCTTTCTCTCTCTCTCTCTCTCTTGAACTCCGAGGGGAAGTTGGATTACTCTAGGGAACCCTCAGCCCGGATGAGGGAACGTTGGAGGTTCAATTTATTTAAAACGCGGCACAAAGTGTCATACTTGTTTGAAGCAACTATTTTTCACGCTAAAGTCTTTATTTCTACCTTTCCAATCCAGACGAGTCTGAAGGGTGAAGTTGGAGTATGAAGATGCTGTCACACTTATTTCGTTTTTAAAGACAACTACTCCCACTTATCTCTCCACCCCCACTGGTTGCTGGTACGCGACCCTAAGACACTAACCACTCGACCACTTGTAGTTTAAGTGCATTTACCCCCCCCACACATATATATATATATATATATATAATTTTGTTTTATCACTTGGTGTTGCGATAATAATTTGGTGTGAAAATGTGTTTTGAATAATATTTTTCGTCTTGTTATGCCAGTAATGAAAGAAAGCGTTTCACGTTTCTTCCAAAGAAGAAAAACAAAAAATGAAACGGTGGAAAGAGTGAAAACGATATTATTATTATTATTATTATTATTTTTATTATTTAAAGAGGGGTGCGAGTGGCCAAGCGTTGTCGGGACGGACACTTGGATTTGCTTGGTCTTTGCGAAACGAAGCCGAAAGTGAATGATGATTTGAAATGGGAAAGAGGTGAAGGTGTACGGAAGAGTACGGAAGAAGTAGTAAGAGGGATGGTGTTCGCGCATGAAAGATGCGCGGCATAAACGTATGAGGGAGTATGAATGGGTTAATGATAGACGTACGTATTGTTAAATTAAAGTTGAAGCGAATGAACGTATCAGTGAGTGTAGAATATGCGCCATGCGATGATAGATGTGTGGAAGAGAAGGAAGATTACTGGAATGTGCTAACTGATTTTTTTTTATGTTGGAAGGAGGGGGCTAAGGGCGAGCGCCCGCAAAAGTGACCCCTCCGCAGAAGACGGAGAGAGCCAAAAACAAGGTTTCCAAGGCTCAATGATGCCATTTTTCTTTTTTCTTTTTTAATATAAATTTTGAAAAGGTCGTGTAGTGTGTAAGATGCGTGTATGTGTAGTGAAGAATAGAGGGAGAAATGTGTGTTTGAGAGCATGCTGGTCCGCTGGACTGCTCACAGGGTAGATGAGACGCAACGTTGGAAGCATAGGGGAATACTTATAGAGTGATCGTAATTGCTAATCTGAGTGGGACAGTGGGAATTGGCCCAAAGTCTGGAGTAAATGATAATGGGGATAGAATAAAAGAAGTATGTGTGGAAGAAGGCCTCTGTGTTACAAATACATACTTCCAACCACAAGGACGAGAGAGAGAGAGAGAGAGAGAGAGAGAGAGAGAGAGAGAGAGAGAGAGAGAGAGAGAGAGAGAGAGAGAGAGAGAGAGAGTAGTGAACAGGGAGTTGAGGAGTGTATGTGATACAAAAGCTGTTCTGAGGTTGAATGGAAGTTTTTGTCAAACCATGTGATTGTATTGTGTAAAGTTGGTCGGTGTTTGATATAAAAGGAAGAGAAACAATGGACAGCCACAGAGAATATAAGTTGAAAGACTGAATTAGAATGAGGTGACAACAGATTATAGAAAGAGAGTTGAGCAAGTCCTTGGAGAAACTGAAGGTGAGCAAATGGATTTGTCGAATGTGTGGAATATAGACAGAGTAACGATACTTGATATGTGTGTGTGTGTGTGTGTGTGTGTGTGTGTGTGTGTGTGTGTGTACGAAATGGAGTTAGGAGAAAGGCGACTGCATGGTGGAACGTTGAGGTGAAAAATGCGATGAAAGAAAAATAGACTCTGGGAAATAATGTTACAAACTCAACCTGGTTGCGATGAAAGATAATGTAATAAGTTGTTCAGAGAGTGAAAGAACGACGTTCAACGAGTGGAAAAAATAGTAGATAAAGACTCGAGAAGGAAGATGAATGAAGAGTATATGGAGAACAGAAACTTATTCCGCAAAGTAGTATGGAAGCACAAAGGACATTCTGGTGGATGGTTGTTTGATGGGGTTGTTTAACTTCCTTCCAAACGTCTAAAGTTATACGACGGAGGGGACCTACGGCTTTACGCGGGATCGAAACCACGGGTCGCTACATAATCTAAACGCGGGGAGGGTTCGCCATCCTACTACAACCCACACCCAATGTCGCTTAACTTCGCCGATCGACAGGAAGCGGTGTTACGGCATTGGCCACGACGTAGCTAATGTAATGTAATATGAAAGATATTACGATATAATATTAATAGTACTTTACGTAGAATTCTCTTTTAGAATTATTTTAAACATTTCGAATCGAGTAATATTCCATTATATAAAAAGGGATTGGCGAAATATGTTAAACGTAAATGGTTGAATGCTAAAAGTAAAAGTATTTTAACGTTAAAAAGGAACGCGTATTTCAAATTTAAAGAAACAAATAATCTGTCCGATGAAAACGCATACGAGTTATTGAGAAGGCGAAGCAAAAACCTTATTAGAAAAAGTTAGCGCAACTATGAACTATATACGGTGAAATGCCGATTATCCGAAAGCCGGTCAACCGGACGACCGGTTAGCCGCACATCCCCACGTCGACATACGTACATATACGTATGGCGTGGGCTGACGTCGTGCCATCACGCGATACCTTAGGGGCTCGAAAGCGGCTGGGAAATTTAAAACGAAAGAAAATCCGTGATTTTGTTAAGCCTTAATTAATGTACATACATGAACGGGGTCTTTTCGGTTTGGCGCACTGCTACAGATTTTTACGAAAATTAGCAAATCAATTATTTAAAAATTTTATCCTAAGGAAATATCGAATTCCTAACGTAACTAAACCTAACCTAGCCTAACCTAACTTACATTTCCTTCGGACAAAATCTGTGGCAGTCCGCCAAACTGAAAAGATCCCATGAACGTGTATAATGTGTGAATCTACTAAGACTAATTTTTTCATTTAGTAATATTGAAATAAACAAGATTGTGATAAAGAAAAGTTTTTTTTTTTTCAATTATCCAAATAAATCGATTTTCCGAACACCCATGTCTCCCAATTAGTTCGGATAATCGGCGTTTCACTGTATAGTGAATGAAATTAAGTCGACCCCGAAGGAATTCTATAATTATGTTAGGAATAAAAAGTACGAGAGCCACTCAACATATTTTACCCCACCTTTTTTTCCTTTCCAAGTTTCCTTGCAAGTTCCAGAAATTTTGTACGCGAGTAGTTACGTACCTTTTTTACAAGTTTTTATTTTTCCACATAGTCTCCATCCTTTTCTACTGCTTTCCTCCACCTCGAAACGAGGGCCTTTATTCCTTGCTGGTAAAAGTCCGCTGAGTTCCGCTGGAGCCACCTCTTAACCTCCTCAACAACCTCATCGTCACTCTGAAACTTTCTTCCACGAATAGCATCCTTCATTGGCCCAAACAAATAGAAGTCTGAAGGTGCCAGATCCGGGCTGTATGGAGGGTGGGGTAACGCAGTCGAGCGCATTTTTGTGATGGCCTCTATTGTTTGCAAATTGTTGTGTGGTCATGCGTTATCGTGCAAAAGAAGGACGTCTTCCAGTTTTTCTCCGGTCGAACTCGCTTTATACGTCTCTGGAGTCTCTGTAGTCTCTGTAGGGTAGCAATAAATGCTCTGAGTTGATTGTTTGTTCTTTCTTCATAATGTCCACCAGAATCACCCCTTTCATGTCCCAGAAGATGGTGGCCATAACCTTTCCTGCAGAGGGAGCCATTTTGAACTTTTTCTTGCGTGGAGAGTCTGCGTGATGCCACTCCATGGATTGGCGTTTTGTTTCAAGTTCAAAGTGGTGTACCCAAGTCTCATCCCCAGTCACAATTCGTGAAAGGAAGTCATCCCCTTCTGTCTCGTATCGAACCAACGACTCGGAAGCAATTTCTTTTCTTTGAGCTTTGTGATCTTCAGTCAGTTGGCGAGGAACAAACCGTGAACACACTTTTGAGTATCCCAGTTGCTGAATTATCGTATTCACACCTCCTTCACTAATTCGTAGCTCCATTGATAGCTCCTTGTATGTGACGCGCCGATTTGATCGAATGATGTTGTTAGCACGTTGCAGTGTGAGATTTCACAACCGATGCCGGGCGACCGCTGCGTGGCTCATCATCGAGGCTGGCTCTTCCTCTCTCCGATGATCTCACACGTTTAGACCAGCGTCCAACTATGCTTCGATCAACAACATCATCTCCGTAAACGTTTTGTAGACGTTTGTGAATATTTCCAACTGTTTCCTTCTCTGCGGTTAAGAACTCGATAACAGCTCTCCGTTTACGATGCACTTCACTGTCAGACGCCATTTTCTAAACTGCGTTAACTATCGGTTTTATACAAGGACGTTTAAAAGCGGTTTTATACAAGGAGGGGAGGTTCAAACTGGAAAAATCCGGTTATGTGAAGCGCAGAAAGTTCAAACTTACGGCCCAAAAGACATTTCAGCCCCATAGCCTATTATTTAGCTAAGAAAAAAGGGTGGGGCAAAATATATTAAGGCCCCTAGTAGTTTCGCAAACTAGTGGTCCACTCATAGGTGAAAACAACGAACAAATTTACGATGACTTACAAATGACAGAAGTTTTAAATAAATTCTTCTCTTCCGTCTTCACTAACGAAAATATGAACAATATTTCCGTAATGATGATCACTTCGCGATTTTACCATTCGTGAGAGTGAAGTACACTCGGCCACAGGTAAAATTAATCTTAATAAACTCTAGGTCCAGATAAGATCCACCCTAGGATAATTAAAGAAATTAATTACCCAATAGTCTCCCCTCTAATAATAATAATAAATCTTTACAGTCTGCAGAAGTTATGTTCGATTGGAAAGTTGCAAACATTACGCCAATATTTAAAAAAGGGGGACAAATCGCTTCCCGGAAATTATCGTCCCATTAGTCTGACTTCAGTAGTTGGTAAACTTCTGGAGAAGATCGTTCGAGACAAAATAGTTACTCACTTAGAAATGAATAATTTAATTAAGGATTCTCAGCGCGGCTTTCGACGTAATCGTTCTTACCTAACCAATTTGCTCGACTTTTTTAATGATATTGTAAATATATATGACGAGAATAAAATATTAGGTGTTATATATATATATATATTTCGATTTTCAAAGGGCGTTTGATAAAGTGCTCCGAGCTAAACTTCAGTCTCGCGGAATTGACGGTAATGTTCTCAAATGGATCGAAAATTGGCTTGACGGACGTAAACAAAGAGTGGTCATTAATGGCAAAGCCTCAAGCTGGAGAAGCGTAACTAGCGGCGTGCCTCAGGATCAGTTCCGGGACCAGTTCTTTTTATTATTTATATCAATGACATCGAAATAGGAATTAACTGTAATTTCAAAATTTGCGGATGATACCAAACGTGGGGGACGAATGAAATCAGTGGCAGAACGTTTGCCGATTCAAGAAGATATTAATAAGTTACTAGAGTGGGCGGAAATTTGCCAAATGAACTTTAATATAGATAAATGAAAATGTTGCATATCGGTAGAAACAACGTTAAAGAAAAGTATTGTACGCGCGACGAGACGCTAACGAGTGTTACGGAAGAGAAAAATTTAGGTATTATTGTTGCCGACACTCTTAAAGCGAGTAAGCGTCGTATCGAAGCGGTTAGAAAAGCAAATAGAATCTTAAGGATTTATCGGAAGATCACTCGAATTTAAGTCGGAGCAAATAATAATAATAATAATAATAATAATAATAATGTTAACATTATATAATTCCTTAGTACGTCCCCTACTAGAATAGCGCATTCAGTCGTGGTCCCCGATATTTACGGCAGGACATAGAATGGAGAGAGTGCAGCGACGGGCTAGAAAGATGATTCCCAGACTTAGACGCCGAAAAATATTTCACCTTCACAATCGCGGATAGAACTCGCGGTAATGATCTCAAATTAGTGGGTAAACATTTCAATCGTTGAGACACTAAGCATTTCTTCTTCAATCGTATAGTTAATTCGTGGAATGGATTGGCAGCCGGAGTAGTAGTAGTAGTTCAATGTAATTCGGTCGAATTCTTTAAAAAGAGTCCGGATGCTTATTCCGCTTTAAATCGTCAGTTAAAAGCATTTGTTGGCGCATAAAAGTATCGTAGAATTTTCACTCGGATTCTCTCCACGACTTTGTTTAAAAAATTTCACTTATCTCTAAATTTCCCTCCTTTCCTTCAACCTCCAATTTTTGTTTTTTTTAAATTTTCACTCGTCTTTAAAATTTCTTGCAACTTTTAACATTCCTCCTTAAACAGACAACCTCGTAGGTAGGAACTAGCCGGTCTATTGCTGTTACCCATTTAAAGGGTATTTTAGTGATCTGGTAGGTGAAATAGTTGAACGGGAAACCAATGGGAATGTAGTAACTGGGATTGGTGCTCTACGTACACTCGAATTACTATTACGCTTAACTCCCGCGTAACAAATGCATATTTTTGTAAGTAGCTTTGACGTAACTTACGCGTAACTTTATTAAACGTAACTTCTCTTCGCAACGTTGCTGAAATTGTTTTTGCCAGTAACTTTCACGTAACTCTCGTAACAAACATTTACTTCAGATAAACAATATTTCTGAAGGAAACCTAAAACAGAAAGCGGTAAATACGATATTATTATTTAATAATTAAACATGACAAATATTTTTAAAAATACAAAAAAAAACTAAAGCAAAAATATAATAAAAAAGAAAATTATAGGCCCTATGCGTATCTGCAATGCACACATATGTTTACGTGTGTGTGTGTGTTCGAAATCGCGACGATCTTGAAGATACACACAAACCCCCTCACGACACGAACGTGGGGTTCCAACATTTGCGGGGTCGCATAATTAAGGTCAGGTCAGGTTAGGTTACGCTAGCTTTGGTTAGAGTTATTAGGTTTTTAAAATTGCGTCGATGTCGCGATACGGAATGGAATATGAGAGAAAGTGTGAAAATGGCGCGGTTCTGTAGGGAAGCGAAACGTGTGTGTGTGTGTATATATATAATTGATCTGAGTGTTTTCAGTTCCGAGCTCAAGTGCTGTGACCACCCCAAGGATAATGGCAAATGGGTTCTTAGTAGGGATGGAAAATAACCGAAAAGTGTAAAACCGGTTTTCACCGTCGCTATATTCTCACAGCCGGTTTTTACCGGTTTTCACCGATGGGATTCTGTATGCTTTTTAGGGAGGTAAATGATCAAAATATTAAACAGAAATAAGGTTTTAATTGATTCAATCAAGTATGTGTAACATTTGAATTAAAAAGTTTATTATCGAACTTGATTTTTGAAATAACACTTGAGAAAACAAAGAGCATTAAGTGTCTGATCTGACAGTCTTGATCGAATCTTTGTGACGAATAAACCAGCAGCTGAAAACACTCTCGGACTCTACGCTGGTGGTTTTTATTGTAAGCAACGCCTCGTACATTCGATCCAAATTTTCGCTTCTATGTATTCAAAGTAGCTTCAAAATATTTGAATTCATTGTTTACGTCAAAGGTCTCAGAAGAATCTTTCTTGGGTTTCATTTTCAGTTTGTTCATCTCACACATGTACTCGTTCATAAGTTGATCGTCATCATTTACTTCACGACCTGAGCTGCATTGTGAATCTTCGAGTTTCGAAGCAATTGATTGGACTTGGTCGTCTGTTTCTGAAATCTGGCAAGCTTCTGGAAAAAGCCTCTTAAATGTATGATCCGCATACTTCTTAAGTGCTTGTCTTGAAGGAAAGAGGAACGGTGCTGATGATTCATTTTTCAAGACCTCGGGATTGTGGAGAAAACTCAGCAAGGCGACAGCTTCTTTTTGTCTTCTCGATGAGTAGCGATCAATGAGACACTGACGTAGCTCAAAAGCTAAAGGATTGTTTTTGCTTTCAAATTTATCCAAAATGAACTTCATGGAAGATTCAGCTTTGAAGTAATTTGCATCTTCGGAACAGAGTCCCTTCAAAACAATTTCCAGTGGACGAAGCGTGTCAAAGAGGCTCTTTAGAGCATTCCATTCTTCATCTGAAATCGTCTCTGTTGAGCTTATCACTCTGAGGGCCTTTGGAATGCAATTTTTGAGTTTCAAAAATCTTTCTATCATGGCCAAAATACTGTTCCACTTCGTTCTACAGTCAAGGATAAGCTTCATTTCCTTTCCATTAAATTCATCTTTGACAAAATCCTGCAATCTCTCATTTTTCAAAGGAGACTTTCGAAATATGCGGCAGATTTTTCTCACCTTATTTATTACTTTTAAGTAATCTTCTCGAAGCTTTGGAAGAACAATTACGTCATCTATGTCGGACTCAAAAATTGTATCAGTGCATAAAATTTCACACTCATCTTCGCTTAACTCATGTGCAGTGTTCATCTTCTTCGATGGCTTCATCTTCAGGGGTAGGGTCACTTTCCCCTTCAACTGAATTTTCAGCAGTTTTGGAATACAAGATATCTGAAACCGCGAGATGTATAGCATGTGCAATGCATTGCTGGTGATCAGGTACTATTTCTCTTCCAAATTTGACCATTACTGAGGCACCGTCGGTGGTGCAACCCACGATATGCTTATCTAGTCTTCCAATTTTTTCCTAACGATTGCAGTAGTTTTGGTGCTATCGAGAGAACCATTTATTTTTATGAGACCAAGAGACCAATGTTGATTTTCATCATGAACATTAATATTAATATATCTTTGGTTTTGCAAAGATGTATACTCATCCATAGTTAATGAATAGCGGATTCCTTGTCTCACCTGATTCTTGAAGTAGTTGACCAATTCATGTTTCTTTTTCTCATAAAAACTAAGCACCATTTTTCTGACACCATTATGGAAGTTGGATGAGGCTTGTCGTATTTTATCTTTCTTAGGCTTTCTTGAATGAATTCACTTTTAGCAATTGATTGGAGACTCAGTCCATCTACACACGCAAGTTTCGAAATTTCCTCTTCTATGGACTTTTTTTTGCACAAACTCTTCCACTGTTCTTTGTTTCTTCAATGGCTGATTAATCTGGTCGATGTTTATGCCATGAATTTTTTCATGTGGGATGATAAACTTGAAGTAGAACCTCCACAACACTTTAAAACTTTGTGACATGTCATACACTCTGCTTCTTCTTTATTCTCACGAGTGAAATGATACCAAGCATTCGATTTCTTTGACATGATGGAGTATTAAATCTTAGAGTCTTAACTGATCAATGTGCAATCATCCACATAACATTGAAGACTGAAGCATCAATTATTTACACTTATAAACAAACAAAAAACGATACGAAACGATGCAAAACGTAATTACTATGTTTTTAAACGTCTGGAAACGTTTGTTTCATAGAAAATGGAGCAAAGTGATCGGAGACTTGCGGAAAAATGTGAAAACCGGTTCTTATCGTCGGTTTCGGTGATGATTAAAAATTTTCATCACCGATTAAAAACCGTTTTTTTTTAAACCGGGTTTCATCTCTAGTTCTTAGAGAATGTATATATCTACGCATATTATTATTATTATTATTATTATTATTATTATTATTATTATTATAGTGGCTCTATTTTTTTAAGTTACCATCTGTAGTTTCTAATATATATATATATATATATATATATATATATATATATACACACACACACCGGGTGGACGGAAAAAACCTGGACACTTTTGTTTTTCCTACAAATTTCAAACTAGTCAACCTAATACACCCAAATTCAAATTAGTACAAGATGTAGCCAATAGTATAGTTAAAATGTGCTAAAAATTTCAATGGAACTCATATAAAACTTACCCTATTGAAATCGATGTTGTATTGGTCGCCCCATTTTCTTGAATTACGGCCAGTACTCTCCTTTTCCACTGATCATGGATGATTTGATTTTGTCTTGGGACACCATAGGCCAAACAACCTCAATTCTTTGTCTAAGTGCTTTCAGGTTTGAAAATGGTTCCCTGCGACCATGGTACACCAATGACTTCAGCTCATTCCACACGAAGTAATCCAGAGGATTTAAGTCAGGAGAATTTGGTGGCCATTCTTCACTTTTTATGAATTCAGGAATGTTCGCCATAAAAAATTCTTGGGTTGCCTTGGCTGAATGAGATGGTGCATTGTCTTGAACAAAAATAAAATCTTCGTGCGGGTATGAGTCTTGGCATTCCAGTAAAAGTTCTCCGAGGTGTTCAATGTAATTTTGCGAGTTCATTTTTGTATTTTGTGGATCAGTAAAGAATAATTTGGTTTTTCCATTGTAAGAAACACCACAAGATACCATTAATGTCTTGGAAAATCGTGAAATTGGATGATAAAGAAGGTCTGGCGGGATTTCCGATTTTGAAGTTAATGCATTGACTCGGTTGTTTTTCGATTTGTTGATACAGTTTTCCTGCGACAACGCATGCTCTTCAACGTACCTTTTGTTTTCTCGAGTCCGAGCAGTACGCGGACGACCGCTGCCACGTTTTCTGTCAGTTGACCCTGATTGTCTAATTTTATTTATTACGTATTGTACTCTGCTTCTTTTCCAATTTTTTCTCGGAAATTCCCTAATTATTTTTCTAGCACTCCATCCCTTCTCGCCAAAACACGCCTTTATAACAGCTAAGTCTTCTTTACTTAAAACCATTACGACAGAATTTTAATTAACACCACAAGAAAAAAAGAATAAGAAAAAACATTCCATCAGCCAACACTTCTTAAAGAATTTGACACTGCTAGCCTACCAATTCGCCATGTGGCCACTTATCATTGTCTTAGGTGCGCATGCGCAAACTACTTGTTTCGTCAAGTTAAATTTTTTATAATTAAGAAACGGCCAAAGATAATTAACTGAGGTTTTCATCACATGATAACCATACTATTGGCTACATCTTGTACTAATTTGGGTGTATTAGCTTGACTATTTTGAAATTTGTAGGAAAAACAAGTGTCCAGGTTTTTTCGCCCACCCGGTATATATATATATATATATATATATATATATATATATATATATATATATATATATATATATATATATATATATATATATATATACACACACTGTATATACCGGGTATTTATAAAGTCCCTATCTATTTCAGTGAAAACGTAGCAAAAAGGGTAAAATTCAATAACAATATAATAGAAGGCATACATTTAATGAATACTTAAGCATATGATTCTGCATGAGCACCATCAGTATCTCTACAGAGTTCGAATCTGTCAACAGCATTGCGGAACACATTTTGGAGCATGACAGGGGTTATTTTTTGTAACTGCTGTTACGATACGAGCACGTAAATCTTGCAGATCTGTAACCCTCGTTTGATAGACGTTTGATTTGATAAAGCCCCATGCAAAGAAATCCAAGGGCGTTAGGTCAGGAGAGAGAGCCGCCCCAGGGTCTGTTGCCTCCACGTCCGAGCCACCGATTTGGAAATCGTTCATTTAGGTACTCCCGAACATGTTTGCCTAATGACAAGGTGGCCCCCATCTTGTTGAAAGACGACGGTGTTTAAAATGCCATCTGAATGAAGCTGGGACATTTACGTGCTCGTATCGTAACAGCAGTTACAAAAATAACTCCTGTCATGCTCCAAGATGTGTTCCGCAATGTTGCTGATAGATTCGAACTCCGTAGAGATACTGATGGTGCTCATGTAGAATCAATCATACGCTTAAGTATTCATTAAATGTATGCCTTCTATTATATTGTTATTAAATTTTACCCTTTTTGCTACGTTTTCACTGAAATAGGGACTTTATAAACACCCTGTACAGTATATATATTTTAGTTGCGTATAGATATATTCGAAGTATATTTTAATTAATATTTCGGGAAATTTATTTTTTAACTTAATTAATTTATTTTTAATAATTAATATATTTTAGGAAATTTATATATAAATTTATTTATTTTGTATTGATAAATATTTGATGCAAGAAATGAATGAATGAATTATTATCTTTTAATTCGATGTTTAAAATTTAAAAAGAGTAAAAAGTACGCAGAAAATTACCTAAAAGGGAAAGTTCATTCCAATATTTACTGCACATTATGCTAACCCATTAGTGCCCATTGGTAGAATTTCCTACCACCAAAGTTGTTTGTCATTATTGCATCACTTTTTCTCGTATTCACGTGATCTTCGGTATGAGTCATTGATATGACGCAATCTGAAAATTGCGTCATAATGGGTTACTGGGTTAATTCACTTCTTTTAAATATAAAGTTAATTTGAAACTGGAATTACACCGTCTTCCGTGAATACTTCGATTTTGGAGAAGGAAGCATCTCCAGTATAAAGTGCTCGCAAGAAGCGCGTTCGTTCATTCAGATTCCCTTTATTTTTTTGGTCAATTAATTATTCATCCATCTTGTAGTTTAATAGTTTAGTTAGTGTTTTCATCTTTTAATTTAATGTAATAGTTAATACATTTAGTACTGCTATTACTACTACTATTTATTATTATTATTATTATTATTATTATTATTATTATTACCATGTGAGGAGCACGAGAATGGATGGAGAACTGGAGGTGATTGGGTAAATGTTCTATACTAATTGGGGGAGAAACTGTGTGTGTGTGTGTGTGTGTGTGTTAAATGGGGGCTAGAATGGGAAGACGTTAGTGGGAAAGCAAAAAGCGAAACACGTTTTTTATTCCGTGACACGACCCTGCGTGAGCCGTACGTGCATGAATGGCGTCACGGAGAGAACGTTTGGTGGTGAAGCGATGCATGGATGCGGTCATTGCGCGAGGCGAAACGATGCGGCGTCATTCGCGCATTCCTTCGCTTCCTTTGTTCACTCATTCATGAAGACGATCCCACCGACGCTGATCTGTCACTTACACACACACACACACACACACACACTTTTATTACGTTCTAAATTCGAATTCATGTAAAATTGACATTTCAAATTTTAATCCCTTCAAAATCGGTAAAAAAAACAACAACAACAACAACCCAAAAATGATCCTTGAAGAAGAATTGATGGAAATTGGTGATTGAGACTTGCCTTTGATAAAATAAAACTCGAGACAACAACATTTCCACCCAAAACAATCGACAAAGAAATTCGCGGAGAAATTTTAAACTAAATTTCTTTTGTAATTTATTTTTATGTAATAAATATAACTGAAGCGTGACCATAACTAGACCTCGTGGGTATTGGAAAAAAAAAAGGTTGGGTGGCGTATCAACTAAAACTTTGGAGCAAAAGTACGAATCTATGTTTATTTAACCCTCATCAGGAACCATTATGGGGGTCAAAACGTTGAAAGAGATGATATTATTCGTTAAAAGTTCTTAAATATGAAATACAATGTTTCATTCGTGTCATTGTTTCATCACAGACTTTTTATAGCGTCATTTTGTAAGATTTTAGGTATGGGTTCTATAGACCTCATGGGGCCAACAACGTAAGTAAATTGAAGGTTCCTGACGAAGGTTATGAATGTGATAAGTTGATAACGGAGCATTGTTGCCTCCAGTGGTGATGAGCCACGTACGGGAGCTTCGTTAATACGTTGACCCTCTATGTACTTGGCAATGATGCCGCGGGCTGCTCGTAGTCTGAATAGGTGTATGGGTGGAGAGGTGCTTCGCGTGAAGCAGCGAGACCTTTCTTCCGCCTCACTCCTAATCTATTGACGCATGCGTCTTAAAAACATTGAGAATATATGCATATATTCTGTATATGTACGTTTGCGTATGTATGTAGGCGAATGAATCAGTGGGGCAGAACTCTTTAAATCCGAGACCATGAACGAAGAATGGACGTAAACAAAATATGAATTGCGGACGTTAAAAAAGGTAAGGAATAATCGCGAACGTTAAAAAAGGTAAGGAATAATCGCGGGCGTCGTGTCGTTTCGCGTTGCCGTCGTAAACTTGCTCCGCGGTCGTTACCGCCGATGCCTTTGATGTTGGAAGACGAGGGAGGCGAGGGGAAAGTTGTTAAGGACGAAGGGGGAAAAGTGGAGAAGGTACGGAAAAGAGGTAACCGAAATTAAGAGAGAAAATAAGAGAATCAGTCGAAAAGAGAGAAAGGTGTAAATAAAGCGAAAGGTGAGGAAAAGTAGTTCTTAAAGTGGGATAATCTTAAAGTTTAAGAAAAACTCATAAGCGAGGGGAAAAGAGGGCAAAGAATTAGAGTTGAAAAAAGTAGAAAAAGTGAGACAAATTAAAAAAGTGAGGAAAAAAAGTTGAAATTAGAGTGAGGGTGTTGAAATGAAAGAAAAGACGAAGTGAACTAATTGTTTTAAAGAGGGTAAATAAGTAGAACTAAACATTAGTGAGGGGAATCGGGGAAATGAAGATTTTGATGGTGACGGTTAAGAAACTTAAAACTTTCACTAAAAAATGAGAGATTTAAAAGTGAGCGTGATTTAATCGCTTAAAAGTGAGATGAAAGTGATTTTTAACGAAAGTTGAAAAAGAAATGAAAGTGAAATGAAAACCATTTCGTAATAAGTTGAAAGTGAAATAAAAGAAATTTTAAAATTAAGTTAAAAGTGAAATGAAAGTGAAAGTGAAATGAAATAATTGTAAAGTAAAAGTAAAAAATAAAATGGAAATGATTTTAAAGGAAGTTAAAAATGAAATGAAAGTGATATAGGAAAGTAGAGTGAGAGTGTGGAAAGGGGGGTGAAAATGACTTAAAACAGTAAAAATAGCGATGTAAAATGCTAAAAAGTGCCTCCGAAGAATCACGAAAGAATGACGAGAGATTTCTTCAGATAAATAACATGAGAGAATTCAAAGCGTAACTAAGGGGAATAATCGCAAATTGAGGCACCTAAAGTAGCGCCATACATAGAGATGATGGATTTAAAAGGAAGACGAGTCGAGGGTAAAGAGAATAAAAGTGAGGGGAAGAAGAAAATGATAGAATTGAAAGTGAGGGGAAGCGAAAGTGAAGGGGAAACGAGGCAAGGAATACGACGGAAAGGGAAGCGAGAGTGGCGAGAGGGGAATATAAAAGGGAGGGATGAAAATGGTCTGGGAGAGCGGAGAGACGAAAAGTAAGCGAGGGGGAAGAGAGATAGTGAAAGTAAGGTTAGGAGAAAAAGAGCCAAATATCGACGGGAATAACGGCGGCGAGTTTGTTCGGTGCCTGAATAAAAGTTACCTCCGTGGAAGGATTAGGGATCTCGCTCCTTCGCAAGAAATCTAAAAGCCGTCTGAAATACGATAGTGAGAGGGGAGGGCAAAAAAGGGGAAATGCATACGATAAACGAAACATTTTCCCCAACAAAAAACTTTTTAAACTTTTTAACAGCTTTTATAAATAAATAAACGATATTTATATGAAAGTAAATCTGAATTAATGGGATGAAAACCTACAACCTTCCATCCTTCATTGTTACAGAGAACGAACACTATTTTTAACATTTTACAGATCCCCGCTTTAAATAGGAGAAAGGAGCTCACGCGAAGAGAGAGAGAGAGAGAGAGAGAGAGAGAGAGAGAGAGAGAGAGAGAGAGAGAGAGAGAGAGAGAGAGAGAGAGAGAGAGAGAGAGAGAGAGAGAGAGAACAAATATGCAGGTTGCAAAGGGTAAAAACTTTAAAGAAAAGGATTCCAAATTTGGCAAAAATGGATTGATTGAAAAGGCTCCAAAAATAGGGGAGTTTCTATCTTTAGGAGGGAGATTGCGATGGAAAATGAATTTAAAGAGAAAGAGGGAAGATATTTTTATTTTTAAAAGATTTTTAAGAGGGATTAGGTTCTTTGTAAAAATGTGAAATAAAGAGACTTTAAAAATGACTTGAAATAGGGCTGATTTGTATATGGATACGAAGAAGAAGTGGCATTTAGATACGGTTTCAAAGAAGTAACGACATGGGGCACATCTGAGGGGCTTTTCCTCTTTTGATGAAGAGATATTTTTAGGGGAAAATGAGCTGCAGTCGTTCTTGTTTACTTCAGACATGCTCTGATTTTCTCATTTTACCTCCATTCGCTTTGTTTTGTCCTCTCTCTCTCTCTCTCTCTCTCCCTCTCTCTCTCTCTCTCTCTCTCTGTGTGTGTGTGTGTGTGGTTAAAAAGTCTCATCTGCTAATGAATATTCAGTTTTGTTTAGTTTTTCACCGCGACTCACTTCGCTCTTTCTTCTCTCAAACTATTTTGTGCGATTCCTTCCTTCCATCAAAATTTTTGCGTCATCCCCTCATCCTTCGTTTTATTTCCCTCATTTCCCCTCCGTCATCTTTTCATTCAGTAACTATTCGCCGGAACAGTTCTTTAACCCCATTTTCTCAAAATCGTCACTTTACACCTCTAATTCGTCTCTTATTCCCACTGCTTTATTCCCTCATCCTTTTCATATAATTCCCCTCATTTTCATTCCGTCCCATTTCAACATCCTTCTTTTATACACACGAGGGTAAAATTAAAAGCGAGTATTAAAAGTTTTTTTAACAACTTTTCAAATTCCGACTCAGATTAAAATTGACTGAGTGTAAATAATTTTTTTTATTTTTTTTATTATAGACCTGTTTATATTTATATATATATATATATATATATATATATATATATACACACACTAGGGTGGCCCAAAAGTTTTCGAAATTTATTTCTTTACATTGTGCGCTTTCGTTTTTTTTTATCGTGTTTTTTATCGTTTTTTTATCGAAATAAAGTGTCTTCGCGTCCAAGGCCCAGCCCTAGTATCAAAGAGGGATTGACCTGCTTGCGGAAAGATAGATAAGGACCATAGAATATGACGATTGTAATTAAAAAATTGTAAAAATTCCGATAACTTTTGGGTCAACATAATATATATTTTAACAATTGTTCCACTATTTTAAGCGAGAGGGGTGTACAGTTCCGGAAAAAGTTTGTTTAGAAACAAAAGCTTCTTTTTAAAAGCGTAAGAAAATTAGTAATTGATATAACAGTCAGTCTTTTTTTCTATGAATATTTTATTCTTTGTGGCATAACCGTACACGGAGTAAAATTTCAAAAAACGGAAAACACTCATTACTAGTTAGTAATTTTTTTTTTTTTTTTTTTTTTAATTTCATTTTTTAAGGCGAACTGTTTTCACAGTAACTGTAGAATTATCATAAATCAAAAATAAAATATGCTTATCATATTTATTATATTTCTAGTACTTCAGAAGGTATATAAACTCTCTCTCTCTCTCTCTCTCTCTCTCTCTCTCTCTCTCTCTCTCTCTCTCTCTCTCTCTCTCCTGGTCTTTTCCATTCTATTTAAGTGTTTTCCATTTTTGCAAAGATTTAAATATTACTTGGAAAGTTTTAAAAAAGAAATAAAAGGAGAGAGGAATTGTCAAGAGCGAATAGTTTTTCAGTATAAAGTTTTAACATTTTTGGAGCGGAACCACAAAAGCATCGTTCCTCCAAGAGCATTCGATGAATTGATTCGAATCACGTAAGATTTTCCTTTATTTCATTCCACTGTACCGAATATGTTCTATTATACAGTTAATTAATAAGAAGAAAAAGACTTGTTAATTACATTAATTGATGTTTTTTATTTTATTAAGTACTCGAGTGTAGCATTCCAAAGCCACGCTCCAATATATATATATAATATATATATATATATATATATACGGTCAGAAGTCACTCATGGGTGGCTCTTTGTATGTAAAGACCAATTATGAGGCGTCTGAAGTAGGAGTGACGAAGCTGCCATGTTCGAAAATCTGTTTTCTGTATCACCATTTTCGTCTGGCCTTTGTCTATGCAGTGAATAATACACGCTTATCGATACTTCGTCACTAATGCCTTAAATTTCAGAGGCATTAATGACGATTTTTCGAACATATGGCGGCTTCGTCACTCCTATTCCAGACGCCTCATAATTGTTTTCCCAGTCGTTGAAACGTTTCAAACCATTCCACAATTTAGACGTCTTAAAATGTTTTCTAAGACTAACGAAGAAGAAGAAAAAGAAGAAGGAAATTATGATGATGTTTATCGAATGCAAACTCTGAACATAAAAAAAAAACGGGCGACATTGTTTTTGAAATTTAATTATGTTTATTAGGACGACGAGAACGGCTTTGATTTCAAAAGAAGTGAAATTATTCCTCGCCTTTGATCGTCTTCCATTTGAGGCGGACAGAATGATTACAAAATGAAGGAAGGAATCTGACGATGAAAATCTAGAATGATTCGAATCACTGGGATAGGAAGAAAGAGTTGGGGAGGGGAGGAAACAATGTAAGAGGCAGGACGAGTCCTTGGAGAACACCACCATATTTAACACGGTGAAAACAAGAAAACATCTTTCATTACTCGTATCTTGCCCGCAATTACGAAAGAGGAAGTCGAGGAAATTAGAGAGATACCAAAAACATAAAAAGGAATTTTTGAATACGAGGCACGATTTCCAACAAATGCTTATACCTTACGCTTTATTACTGTTATTATTATTATTATTATTACTATTTTTACCATTAAGAATCAAAGCGTGAGAAAACCACACAATGAACAAAGGAGCGAGATTTTTTAGGAGACTCATAAAGTGTAAAAATGCAAACCTAAAATACTGTATCATTATAATTACCCTTTTCAGGCGTGAAACCCAGAAACTTTTTTTTTCTCTCTCTCTCTCCATATTTCGACCACACCATTCACAGACGCAGATTTCCTTATGGTTTTTTCTCTTTACAAAGTCGAAAAACCCAAAGGCTGTTATTAAAATCATTTCAATATTTTTCACAGACTCAAAAGAAAATGTAAAAATAGGAAAAAGATATATTATTCTTTTCTTTTTCAGCACCATACCTTACTATTATAATATATATATATATATATATATATATATATATATATATATATATATATATATACTGTATAGTGTATAATGTATCTCGAAATAATTCCAACTCCTCACTCCTCTTGGTCTCTTGAGAGAGAGAGAGAGAGAATTCAAAGGAACGTTTGAGAATCATGTGGAGGGACTTGGAGAAATTCTTGGTCCTTCAGGATACTACGAAGGCAGACGGAGGAAGGGGTTGAAGATGAGGGGAGAGTATGAAGTGGGGATACAGTGCCAGTTGGAGTGGGAGAAAAGGGTAGCAGGATTTACAACTCCAATAAAAAAAGTTTAAAAGGAATCGAGGAGAAAAAACTTTTAAAAATAAGGATTAGCACAAATTTCTTTCACAATAATATTTACGTATTATTATTTGCAACTCTAATAATTTTCTTATAAACAGCTTGCATATATATAGGCCTACGCGCACACACACACACACATATATATATATATATATATATATATATATATATATCGGCTATTGATTGGTGGCGCGGAAAACGCAGTTTAATAATAAACAGGAACACCAGAGAAAATACAAACATCCTTCAAGGTTTAATAGTACCAACGTTTCGGAATGCACTAATTCCATCTTCAGGGCTAAAACAATAAAATTCCAAATCACATACAAAATACAAATTGCTTAATAACAATTTAAAATAAACTTAAAAAATTATAAAAAGTAGCTAAGAAAATGTAAAACATTAAAACTAAAAGGTAAATAAATGTGAAGTTAAAAAGTTAAAATTATAAAAAAGTAAAAGCATTAAAACTGAAATGTAAATAAAATAAACTAGTACCTTAACCAAAACATAGCAGATCTATCGATGATTCGTCAGAATTTAGGTCTGGTTTTAGTTTATAAATAAACAAAGACTCCATAATTTTAAGCTTAAGGTCAGAGCTTCCGGCAGCAAGTACGGTGAAATTAGACTGTGAAATTGGGTGGTTATTGTTGTGCGAGTGATTACGTATGAGAGAATTAGGTGGTTTGCCAAGGGGTAAATTTGTACGGACCGATTTACCGAGATGTTCATAAATACGAGATTTTAAATGTCTTTTAGTTTTACCTATATATGACCCCATACAGTGGTCACACTTGTATTGATAAACTATAGATGACTTAAGAAGTGTAGGAATAACATCCTTGTATTTAAATAAATGGTAAATCGATTTAGACGGGGTGAATATAATTTTTATACACAGTTGTGGGTAGAATTCCTTGAGCAATTTTAAAAGTTTTTTCTAATGTTAAAACTTGAGGTTCCCATATAGGGCAAAGTGAAATACAGGATATCTTTGGGGACTGTAATTAAGTCTCTAGTTGTAGGGCTTATTAGTCTATTTAAGGTTCTGCCTATTGTAGTCTCCACCAGTCTAGAAGGGAAATTATTCTTGGCAAGGAGTTTTCGGATGAAATCTAGTTCATCGTGTAGTTTGAAGTAATCTGAACAGATATTGAAAGCTCTATTGGTCAGAGTCGAGATTAAATTTCGTTTGAAACCTAAAGGGATAAAGGAAGAAAAGTTCGTAGTAAGATTGGTGAATGTCGGCTTTCGGTAAACGGAAGTTTCAAAAGAGGAATTAGTTTTTATTATCTTAATGTCCAAAAAGGACAGAGAGCTATTAGATTCAACTTCTGAAGTAAATTGAATGTTAGGGTGCTTAGAATTAAGGTAATTACGAAACAAAGGGATATGGTCTGGTGATTTAAACAGGAGAAAAGTGTCATCAATATATCTTCTATAAAAAACCGGTTTAAAGTTGGAAGGACACTCATTCAACCATTTGACTTCATGATGACACAGAAACGCGTTAGCTAAGGTTCCTTACTTGCTGCAGAAACCAGGGTTTGATTCCTGGCTTTTTAAGGACCTTTTTAAACATTCATTCTTTGACCCACATAGTAAAGGTTTTAACTTTTTATCTAATAATTTACGTAATTTAGCTTTTACTTCATTTTATGCTTTTAACCCTTATGGCAATAGATCTAATATGGAGGTGGAAGAGTTTCAAAGTCTAAGAAATCTGTCTTTGGACAAGTCATTGGTGGTTACAAGACCAGACAAAGGCAATGGCGTTGTTCTTTTGGACAGGAATGTTTATGTCGATAAAATGTTAGATATTTTAAATGATGCAACTAGATTTACTAAAGTAACTGGTGACATTTTTGCTTTAATTTTAAAACAGGAAGATAAAATTAATAGGTATCTTAGAAAACTTAAATCTAATAATATAATCTCAGACATGGTTTTTGCTAAATTATTTGTTTCTGGATCCAGCCCAGGCATTATGTATGGACTCCCTAAAATACACAAACCTAATTGTCCGCTTAGGCCAATTTTATCGGCTCTAGGAACTTTTAGTTATAACCTTTCAAAATTCTTGGTTCCCATACTATCACCTATAACTTATAATTTGTATACAGCACGGGATTCTTTTTCTTTCGTTAGAGAAATTACCTCATTAAATAATAATTCTTACACAATGGCTAGCTTCGATGTAAAATCTTTATTTACCAATGTGCCTGTTGCAGAAACTATTGATATATGTATTGACAATCTTTTTAATAATACTGATACTGTGCAGGGTTTTAATAGAGGCCAAATGAAAGAACTACTAAAATTTTCCGTGGAAGACCTTATATTTATATTCAACGGTGAATATTTTAAACAGACTGAAGGTGTTCAAATGGGTCTGCCTCTTGGTCCCACCTTAGCTAACGCGTTTCTGTGTCATCATGAAGTCAAATGGTTGAATGAGTGTCCTTCCAACTTTAAACCGGTTTTTTATAGAAGATATATTGATGACACTTTTCTCCTGTTTAAATCACCAGACCATATCCCTTTGTTTCGTAATTACCTTAATTCTAAGCACCCTAACATTCAATTTACTTCAGAAGTTGAATCTAATAGCTCTCTGTCCTTTTTGGACATTAAGATAATAAAAACTAATTCCTCTTTTGAAACTTCCGTTTACCGAAAGCCGACATTCACCAATCTTACTACGAACTTTTCTTCCTTTATCCCTTTAGGTTTCAAACGAAATTTAATCTCGACTCTGACCAATAGAGCTTTCAATATCTGTTCAGATTACTTCAAACTACACGATGAACTAGATTTCATCCGAAAACTCCTTGCCAAGAATAATTTCCCTTCTAGACTGGTGGAGACTACAATAGGCAGAACCTTAAATAGACTAATAAGCCCTACAACTAGAGACTTAATTACAGTCCCCAAAGATATCCTGTATTTCACTTTGCCCTATATGGGAACCTCAAGTTTTAACATTAGAAACAAACTTTTAAAATTGCTCAAGGAATTCTACCCACAACTGTGTATAAAAATTATATTCACCCCGTCTAAATCGATTTACCATTTATTTAAATACAAGGATGTTATTCCTACACTTCTTAAGTCATCTATAGTTTATCAATACAAGTGTGACCACTGTTCATATATAGGTAAAACTAAAAGACATTTAAAATCTCGTATTTACGAACATCTCGGTAAATCGGTCCGTACAAATTTACCCCTTGGCAAACCACCTAATTCTCTCATACGTAATCACTCGCACAACAATAACCACCCAATTTCACAGTCTAATTTCACCGTACTTGCTGCCGGAAGCTCTGACCTTAAGCTTAAAATTATGGAGTCTTTGTTTATTTATAAACTAAAACCAGACCTAAATTCTGACGAATCATCGATAGATCTGCTATGTTTTGGTTAAGGTACTAGTTTATTTTATTTACATTTCAGTTTTAATGCTTTTACTTTTTTATAATTTTAACTTTTAACTTCACATTTATTTACCTTTTAGTTTTAATGTTTTACATTTTCTTAGCTACTTTTTATAATTTTTTAAGTTTATTTTAAATTGTTATTAAGCAATTTGTATTTTGTATGTGATTTGGAATTTTATTGTTTTAGCCTGAAGATGGAATTAGTGCATTCCGAAACGTTGGTACTATTAAACCTTGAAGGATGTTTGTATTTTCTCTGGTGTTCCTTTTTATATATATATATATATATATATATATATACCGAGTGAACCAAAAGTAGGTGGACAGTAAATGATAACGTTTATTTTGAGTAGGTGGACAGTAAATGATAACGTTTATTTTGAGAATACATATACAATTATATTTAATTTTTTTGTATACTATAATACAAAATAAAAAAAAAATTAACTTGTACCAATACAATACAAAAGCACTGAAAATTTTATCAACGCAGGTGCTCAAATTGCTGTCCATCACAATTTACACAGCTTTGAAGTCTACCTTTCACACTTCGACAAACATTTTTGCACAAGTTTCTTTGTGCATTAATTTCTTGAAATGCATCTCTGATGTAATTTTTCAAATCACCAACACTTCGTGGTTTTCGACTATAAACTTTGTCCTTGAGTACTCCCCAAAAGAAAAAATCCATTGGGGTAAAGTCAGGTGAACGTGCAGGCCATTCAATTTGACCACTTCGGCCGATCCATTTCTCGGGAAATGTTTCATCAAGATACTCACGGACTGCTCTTGAATAATGTGGAGGGGCCCCATCTTGTTGGAAATAGAGGTCATGTGAATTAGGCTGTTGTTGTAAGTGTGGAACAACTTCATTCATTAGAATTTCGAGATACTTATCACCTGACTGTTCCATCAACAAAAATTGGTCCTAAAACACCAGAACTTGAAATACCACCCCAAACAGTGACACCAGGCTGGTTTAGTTGCTGCTTAATGTTAAATGCATGTTCTCACTATACCAGTAAACACAATTATGTCGGTTAACATGACCTGATAATTTGAAAGAAGCCTCATCGGTCCACACAATGTTATCTAAAATTATTGGATTTCCTTCAATTTCGTTCAGCATGATCTCACTAAATTGCAGCCGCCTGTCTGGATCATCCTCCAATAAGCCATGAATTAGCCGTGGACGATAAGCTTTCAACCCAATAGATTTCAGAATTCGTATAATAGAGGTTTGTGAAATGTCCAGTTCTGCTGAGGCTCTTCTGGTGGACCTTTTGGGACTGTGAACAAATGCCTCGGCAACAAGTTGCTTATTGTCCTCTGTGCAAACTGTTTTGGGTCGGCCAGTTCTTGGGGCTTTAAGAATTGAGCCAGTGGCATCAAATTTGTCACGAATGCGGTAAATGGTTTGTCTCTTTGGGGCTTGAGTACCAAATGTTTCAACCCATTTTGTTCTAACAGTTTCAGTATTTTGAGATTTCCAATACTCTTTTAACACCCATTTTCTGGCATCAGTATTTAGATTATTTGCCATTATGGGTTCTCTGAACTATCTGAAAAGAAAAAAGATTAAATTTAAATAAATTTAGTTATAATATTTAATATAATATAACACAAACACCATAGTTATAATGAACACCATAGTTATAATATAATATAACACAAACCCTATTCAACCTACTGTCCACCTACTTTTGGTTCACCCCTGTACGTATATATATATATATATATAACGTAAAGAACGACGCTTGTATAGGAGATATTCCGCGCAAGACGAGAAAGAGAAAACAACGTCTGACCGGCAATCGGAAGATCCCGGGTTCGTTTCCCAGGTGGTACTTCATTTTTTCATTTGTTGTTTTCTCTTTCTCGTCTTGCGCGGAATATCTCCTATACAAGCGTCGTTCTTTACGTTATTTATACTGCGTGTTCTTTGCAGTTGAATGTATGTATATATATATATATATATATATATGTATATATATATATATATATATATATATATATAAAATGACAGGTAGTACATTAAACGAATTCCTGTATTGTTAAAATGAATGCTTGGAAAAATCTTGCTTTGTCTTCTTATTAATCGTGCATGGTGATCCCTTGATCAGTGAATTTGAGTTTAAAAACGCCAAACTCAACCTTGTGTTAATTTATTAATTGAAACTAATCACAAAATTGTATTGAGGACATAAAATGAAAATAGAGTACTCCAGTTTATACTTTAAATATCAGTATTTAGCTCTGGTTATTTTTGTTAATGCAGGAAGGAGGGGCCAAGGGCGAATGCCCGCAGAAACGACCCCCACCACCCACATCCCCCATGGAAGAAAAACAGAGCCGAAATAAGGGTCTTTGAGGCTCTTAGAAAGGTTGCCATTATTTTAAATTTTGAAAAGATTACGTAATGTGCAAGATGCGTGTATGTATAATGAGGAATATAGGGAGAAGCGTGTGTTTGAGAACGTGCTGGATTGCTCACAGGGTAAATGTGACACGGTTAAAGATCAGCTAAGGAGGACAGTGACAGGAAAAACGGGAGTGCCAGCACTTCCTGTTTCTTGCCTAACGACCCCCCACCCACCGGAATTCTTCCCTAGTCGATTGGTGTCTACAATCTCCTCCTATATACCCACAAAGCCTCAAAATGAGGAAAGGTTTGGTCAAAATGTAAAGCAAGATCCCCGTGCTCCCATCACCCTTTGCGATGCTTGATTGGTATAAATCAACGGGTTGACTACCTCGTTTGAAGAGGGCAAAGTGTAGGTATTGTGTAAATGTTAATTTAACGCTCGTTCAAGACGATCTTAACAATTGCTTCGGATGAAGCGTATGTTGTTGATAGATCAGTTATAAATCCAGCTTTAATATTTACAATAATTCCTTTTTTAGTTAATTAAAAAAAATAATAATAATAATAATAATAATGTGTTTAAGTAAACAATAACATATTTTTAATTCTGAAGTTGGGCTAGGCAGAATTTAGCCTACCGGAGGCAGCTACTGGGGGATTCGTTAGCCTACGGGAGAATGCAACTTCACATATAGGACGCGGGGTGATTTTTTGAGCCATTTTTCGGAAAAAAAAGTGCGTCTTATATGCCATCAAATACGTAACTTAGATCCAAGCGGGTAAAAAGGACTAAACGTACCATGGGTATAAAGTACGTACACCGAGAGGTTTTCTTTAATCCATGAAAGTGTACTCTTTGTATTTTTTCACTTAGTTCCAGAGGACACCGCTTGTCAAGACAACCGTTTCAGCTACTCTCTATCTAATATATATATATACAGTATGTCCCACAAAAAAGTACACCCAACTTTAGATTGTACTAACTCCTCCAAAAATTGAGATATTTCGGATCTGCTTGTTTGATTTAATATGGCAAATTATTCTTTGTTAACGTTCAAATTTATTCATGTTTAAACGAATTAGTGTTTAAGCATCTGCTTTTAACTGAAGTGTACAACAAAATGGATTGCGCAAAATTGGTCAATGAAAAAATAATGTGTGTGCTATCGATGTAATGAAAAGACAAATACATAATAATAGATACTTTAACATAATTTTAATAAGATACAAAGCAGATTTTCTTTATTCCTTATTACAAAAGTTATGCTTAGTTTCGTTTTTCTTTCAACATGACCGCCATTCCTATCGATACAAATCTGGAGTCGAGCTCTCATCTTCCCCATCACTCTTGATAAGATCTGGATTGTCTTTTAACAAGTTGATTTCAGCTGTGATGCGAGTCCTCAAATCATCTAAATTGATAGGTTGTGATGCAAATACTCTATTTTTCAAATGACCCCATAAAAAGTAATCACACGGGATCAAGTCAGGGCTTCTGGGAGGCCATTCAATGTCATGGCCTGTAGCAATTACTCTTTGGTGGAAGACTTCCTGCAAGCGTTCTTCACAATAACTCTCCTGTGAGCAGGAGCTCCGTCTTGCAACCGATATAATCGTATTTGGTGGGTGCAAGACGGAGCTCCTGCTCACAGGAGAGTTATTGTGAAGGAACGCTTGCAGGAAGTCTTCCATCAAAGAGTAATTGCTACAGGCCATGACATGAATGGCCTCCAGAAGCCCTGACTTGATCCGTGTGATTACTTTTTATTTGGTCATTTAAAAATAGAGTATTTGCATCACAACCTATCAGTTTAGATGATTTGAGGACTCGCATCACAGCTGAAATCAACTTGTTAAAAGACAATCCAGATCTTATCAAAAGAGTGATGGGGAAGATGATGAGCTCGACTCCAGATTTGTATCGATAGGAATGGCGGTCATGTTGAAAGAAAACGAAACTAAGCATAACTTTTGTAATAAGGAATAAAAGAAAAATCTGCTTTGTTTCTATTAAAATTATGTTAAAGTATCATTAGTATTGTATTTGTCTTTTCATTACATCGATAGCACACACATTATTTTTTCATTGACCAATTTTGCGCATCCATTTTGTTGTACCCTTCAGTTAAAAGCAGATGCTTAAAACACTAATTCGTTTAAACATGATATAAATTTGAACGTTAACAAAGAATAATTTGCTATATTAAATCAAACAAACAGATCCAAAATATCTCAACTTTTAGAGGAGTTAGTACAATCTAAAGTTGGGTGTACTTTTTTGTGGGACATACTGTATATATATATATATATATATAATATATATATAATATATATATGTGTATATATATATATATATATATATATATATATACAGATGACCGTGCATGGAACAAGGAACTCTTCTGGGAAAATTAAATCCACTATAGTCCGAAATAAGTAATGGTAAATGATAAACATTATAGTTTTTTCATGTTCGCCCGACGT